>CM055265.1:50261934-50313540 GCA_029237695.1 Conchocele bisecta | reverse complement strand
ACTTCAAGTCAGATATTGGTGTACTTTTGTCAACGTACCATGTAAATAAGCTATGGCTGACATGTACTCTTTTCCTAACTATTGTACTGCGCTATATGTAAATACTCATGGGCCAGATATACTCTCAACATATGAAGCTCCACTACACTATTGTAATAGTGTCTAATACTAGAGTATAGTAGTGGGTACACTGTACCATTTTCTGTGTATGAGGCTATTTGCAATGGTGATTTGTGTTGTTAAAAAAAAAGGCACAACACTGTCCAGAAAACTGAATATTTTACAGTTTGGTGTAATATACTTGATAGGAGTCTGTTGTCCTGGCTTTTCTATGTCTGATTAGCTAAAGTATATCATATGTTCTACTTTGCATTGTCAGTTCTTTGTCAAATGCCAAGAAGAGGTGAAACTGGCTGATGGCTGGAATACACAAAGATGGCCGAGTTGGCCACTCCTTGTGCCATATAGGATACAGTAAGGAGACAGAGGATACAGTAAGGAGACAGTATTCACATATATGTTATACATATATTCCATCACATTTACCAAGCAATTATCTTTAAATCAAGCGATGATCAGGTATAGAACGGGTCCTTAAATTAAAACTGACAAATTTGTTGATTTGACATCACTTTGCTTAATAGTTTAAACTATAAAGCAACGTGGTGTCAAATAGACAAATTCCGTAAATTTGAACGCCGATGATGCCCCGGAACTAGCTCTATGTGCAGTTACTCGTGAGTTTGCAAGTTTGGTAACTTATTTGTGAGACTAGTCTCTACCTGCCCGAGTGATCTCTATCTGTCCCAGGACCACACCATCCGACTGTGGAATATTGAGGACTCGGACAAAATTCCCGCTGTACTCGAGAAGAAGAGGTCCATTGGTCTCAAAATCATAAAGGTACTCGTCTCTTTCTCTATTTGTGTAGTATATAGGTCTATTGTGGACGTTATTTGGCCACACATAGAGGAATCAAATGAGCTTACATTTGATAGAGATTTATTAAGCAAGACAGGCCCATTATATGCACCGAGCCTCTGGTGAGTTGCATAAATTGCTGACGAGTTACATATCAGATCAAATGGAAATGAGTATGAATTTCTGTTTATCACAGGACTTCATGTTCAAAAAAGCAGAGAACATGTAGATATTCAATTGCAAGAAAACTTATAAATATGCCATATTATAGGTTCCTGTCCTTTGTAGACTATCCATATTACAAAACAGGAACACATTCAAACAGTTACAGTAATTTTACTGAATCACTGATGCTTCTAATGATATTTGAAACATCAGTGCTTTCTTGCACCATTCGGAACGGCATTTGGAATGTCTTAATTTTGTTCATTTGGCATAACGTTAGCACATGTTATAAATATATGTAATTATGGTGATCCAGTATTGACCCTTTCAACACCACAGGCCTGTATAGTGGTATTGGCAAAAGGTTTAGATCCAGATGAGCCGGCTCGTGACGAGCCGTCTCATCAGGATCTACACTTTTTGCAAGTAATTTTTTATATTTTTGAGAACAAAAACACCCTGCCCCCCTTTCATAAATTGACTAGTCTGAATCAACCGTTCCATTCTCCCGTACAGTGTGACAAGTGTGGCAAGCCATTCTCGATGTCGGAGACGGAAAACTACAAGGACGTGACTGCCTGCGTGTTCTGTCGTGTACACACCGCAGAGAAAACAATGAGTGCCATCACTAGCTTAATGAGTGATAAGTCGCACATAGAGGCGGAATCCTGATGATAATGGACAGCGGTGGCAATATATGGCCTGATTCTATACGTTTTGAGCATGTCATTGAATCTCGTTTTCGAAATCAAGAAGTTGGTCGAACGAGACTGAGCTGAAAACTGCTTGAATTTGATTATAATTGCACATGCACTGGTTCTGATGGCAAGCACACAGCAGAGGCAATATCCGTCTTGATTCTGTTGTTACATGTCTAAACATGTTGAGCATATACTTGAGTCTCGTGTTAATGTTTGATTGGCCGAGGCTGAGATGAAGTCAGTCTTGGCCAATCAAATTGTATTATTTTTATTACAATTTCTCGTGTGATTACATGTGTGAAATGGTTTGAGCATATGTACTCAAATCTCAATCATACTCAAAATCAGTAAGTTTTCTTGGTTGAGGCTGAGCTGTTTTTTTAGCATATACAGGTGCTCGGTAAATTAACCCTTTCAACACCACAGACCTGTATAGTGGTATTGGCAAAAAGTGTTGATCAAGTAATTTTTTATTATTTTTGAGAACAAAAACACCTCTTTTTCATAAATGGACTAGTCTGAAAATCATTTTGAGACAGTTGGAATGGTTGCAAAATTATCAAAATCCATTCCAGTTACTTAGGGGTGAAAGGGTTAATAAATAAACATTTCATTGGCAAACCTGCTTGACTTCAAGCATGAGATTTAAATACTTAGTATATGCTCAGAATGTTTTGTACCCATGCTGCCCACATGCCCAAGGTCAAGGTCAAATGTCTTAGAAGTTTGCGTTAACGATTTTCTTTGTAAACTTCGTGTTAAACTTTTTTTTTTGTCTCACCGCTTGCTGAACTGTTACAGTTTTTGATTAAAAGTTTTTCAGTATACTATCAAACCTCGTTTAGGACTATCAAATGCCTTGGCGGGCGTGACATGCGGGCCACGGCCATCTAGTTACATTATCACAGCGAAAATGGCTGTGATGATGTAATAAATTCAGTATAATAAAAAGTAATAAATTTATCCTTAAATTAAAAATTTCTCACTCAAAATGTGCTTTATAGAAAGATAAATATACTTTGTAATGTTGGTGAAAAATGGCTACAGATCTTTTGCTATGCTAGTCACATATTTTTCAAGGTCCCTTTTCTCAGTTGATAGCCCAAATAGACACAGGTGGGGCCATGTGTAGACACCCCCCCCCCCCCCTCGTTTAGGACTATCAAATGCCTTGGCGGGCGTGACATGCGGGCCACGGCCATCTAGTTACATTATCACAGCGAAAATGGCTGTGATGATGTAATAAATTCAGTATAATAAAAAGTAATAAATTTATCCTTAAATTAAAAATTTCTCACTCAAAATGTGCTTTATAGAAAGATAAATATACTTTGTAATGTTGGTGAAAAATGGCTACAGATCTTTTGCTATGCTAGTCACATATTTTTCAAGGTCCCTTTTCTCAGTTGATAGCCCAAATAGACACAGGTGGGGCCATGTGTAGACACCCCCCCCCCCCCCCCCCCCCACCCCCCCCCCCCCCCCCCCCCCCCCCCCCCCCCCCGCTATTTCACTTGGTCTGTGTTGGTGTGTAGTGTTCTGATATAACCTGGCCATGAATTTTATGATACGAGCCGCGGTGTACATACTGACTGAATACAGTGGAGACCTGTAGCCTATTTCACCAAAATTGCAAAGTACACTTTGAGGGAGACATTTTCAATTTAAGGATAAATTTATTAATTTTTATTATACTGAAATTATTACGTTATCACAGCCATTTTGGCTGTGATAATGTAATAAATTCAGTATAATAATTCTGCATACTTTTAATCATCAAATATATGCAGTCGTTAGTTCCATATGAAATAATGCATTTCGGGGAAAAATAAATGATTACTCCCTCAAAGTATACTTTGCTAGATAAGTATGCTTTGCAATGTTGGTGACATAGGCTACTGATCCTTGTCAGGATACACGAGTACTCTTCCAGCGACCGATTACACCAAAATTGCCAAGCACACTAATTCACATAATATTTCACTTTGAGGGAGTCATTATATATTTGTGCTGAAATGTATCGTTCCAGAATCACACCTGAATTTTGTCACGTTATTTTCAGCACAAATAAGTAAGTCCTCACTCAATGTGCTGTCCGGTAGATTATAGTCTGTTTCACGAAAACTGCCCAAATTTTACGGCTATATAGACAATTCAAAAACAATATTATTTTCGATATTATTAAATTAAAGGAAAATTTAAGAATGAGCCTTCTTTTTATTTCGTGAAATTGGGTCAAACATTGATTTTATTACGAAAAATTGATCTGTCTATGGGAATTTAACATGGGGGGAAAAAGTGGTAAGGAAGTGTGGGAGGAGTCAAAAAACGAAAAATTTTGGAAATTGACTCCGAAACCCGACTAGATAACTTGGATATGATCTAACTAAGAAAACAAGTTAAATTTTAAAAATCGGTCCAATATTTCTAAAATTCAAAAAATATTCCCCATGTTAAATCCCCATAGGAGTGAAGATGTCTATGTGGATTTAACATGGGGAAATTGTTTTTTCGCAATAAAATCAATATTTGACCTAATTTCACGAAATAAAAAGAAGGCTCATTCTTAAATTTTCCTTTAATTTAATATTATCGACAAAAATATGGTTTTTGAATTGTCTATATAGCCGTAAAATTTGGGCAGCTTTTGTGAAACAGACTATAGTGTATATGATGGTCAAATTGGCTAATGGTACTGTACACCTGAATCATGGTGAGGATCTTTTCGGTCTTTACAAGCTTTACATGTCTCCATGCACAGGTTGACAAGCGAACACAATAAATGCATTTACATTAGTAAAGACACATAGTTGACATTTGCCGATTATACATGTATAATTCCAGCACAAAAATATTTACAAAATTCCCTAACATTTGATTGGTCCGTTGCAAGTCTCCGTCCAAAATTTATATCCCAGTAAACTCCATGCCGAACTACTTTCCGTAACCGTCAGGCGCAGTTAAAATAATTCTTAAGAAAACGGAAAATAAACACATTTTCTTGATGAATTTATTTCAAATGCTGGAATTATAAGGAATGAATGGCCTTTTTGTGGAATTTATCGGGGATATAAACTTGGAAAAGTCGCGGGAATACTGGACGAGGCCTTCCGGCCTTCGTCCAGTATTCCCGCGACTTTTCCAAGTTTATACCCAGATAAATTCCACAAAAAGGCCATTCATTCCTATAACATGTACTTTGTATTGCCAAGTTATAATTTATCCATGTATTTATAATGACTGCATGTTTCCGTCCATAATAAATGACTGTGATATTCAACAAAATCAACATGTTACTATTTATATTTTTCTTTATCCTGGAGGATGTACCCCATATCCACAGGTAGAAGAATCGGACATGTGACCCAAAAAAAATGTCCATTTAAAAAAAATCCATTACCCCACCCACTTGGTCTCATACAGTGCTATGTTCTATATATATACATATATATTAGAATATATATATAACCGGGTAGAACATTGTACTGTATGAGACCAATTGGGTGGGGTAATGGATTTTTATACTCCCCAGCAATGAGTTGTGGGGGGGTATACTGGAGTCAGGTTGTCCGTCCGCGTCCTCCGTCCGTCCGGGCACACATTAGGGTACTTATGTGGCTAGCCCCACAGGGTTATGGACCTTGTAACTTCACATGGGTGTTTATCATCGTCCATATTTTCATTCTAACCCCCAACCGTGCAGCCCCTGTGATCAATGTCAAGGTCAAATTACTTTGAATTTATTTGTTAAAGTTTTTTCGTGTACTATATCTCTGCAACTGCTTCACCCATTACCTTGATACTTCACATGGGTGTTTATCATCATTGTCGCACCCGCTTGTGGAAAGCGCGATATCGTCAGCATTTTGGCATACGTCTGTCCGTACGTCCGTCCGGGCACACATTAGGGTACTTATGTGGCTAGCCCCACAGGGTTATGGACTTGTTAAAGGATAGGGTTGGTTACAATTAGCCACCTAAAAAATCCTTTTATGTGACTAAAAATCGTTTTATGTGGCTAATATTTAACATGTGATAAGCCACATAAGTATAGTACTGTAAGAACGTCCGTCCGTCCATCCGTCTCCGGCCGTCAGTTCCGTCCGCGCTGACGATACTATACTTATGTGGCTAGCCCCACAGGGTTATGGACTTAGTAAAGGATAGGGTTGGTTACAATTAGCCACCTAAAAATCCTTTTATGTGGCTAAAAATCCTTTTATGTGGCTAATATTTAACATGTGATAAGCCACATAAGTATAGTACCGTAAGAACGTCCGTCCGTCCGTCCGTCCGTCCGGGCACACATTAGGGTACTTATGTGGCTAGCCCCACAGGGTTATGGACTTGTTAAAGGATAGGGTTGGTTACAATTAGCCACCTAAAAATCGTTTTATGTGGCTAAAAATCGTTTTATGTGGCTAATATTTAACATGTGATAAGCCACATAAGTACCCTAATGTAAGAACGTCCGTCCGTCACTAAACATCAGAGAAATATGTATATAACTTCTATTTCCATCATCTAAAATGCTTAATATTTCACACATGCATTCCTGTAAGGCTCTACTACCATGCTGTGCCAAATCCACGACCGTCCAAAATGGCTGTGATAATGTAATAAATTCAGTATAATAAAAAATAATAAATTTATTATTAAATTGAAAATTTCTCCCTCAGTATACTTTGCAATGTTGGTGAAATCGGCTACTGAACTGTTTTATTCCTATAGTATAGTGAACAGATGTGGCTTATGGGATTTGTGACCAGTGTAGCTCCTGATCAAATAGCACACGCCTGTAGCCTGAGCACAATCTCTAATGTGTGTTAGAAGCATGACAGGTGTTTCACTGATGGAATGGCGAACAGTGCAGATCCTGATCAGACCGTGCAGATGCACGGGCTGATCTGGATCTACACAGGTCGCAAAACCCATAAGCCCCATGTCTCCAGTTACAGCCACATATCAGGGTTTTCAATACGAGCAGTTTGTGACATGTTGGCCCTTGTAATCAACTCTTGGATTTCGCAGAGCAGGCTTCAGTATTGCAATATAAATGTAAAACTGAAATTGGGTTTATGGGATTTGTCATCAGTGTAGCTCCTGATCTACTAGCACACTCCTGCAGCCTGATAATGACCTATATTGCTCATTAGAAGCATGACAAATGTTTCATTGATGGAATGGTGAACAGTGCAGATCCCGATTAGACTGTGTTGATGGCAGTCAGATCTGGATCTACACTGGTGACAAATCCTATAAGACCCATTTCTCTAATAACAGCCAAATTACATGTGAAATTGTAATTTGATATATGTGGACTGGAGAAATGGGGCTTATGGGTTTGTATGTTTACTACCCACGAACCAAGCTGCTATATGGCACACCTGTGTAGAACCAGCTGGTGCAGCGGACAATATAATTATATTTAACAAACACCAGTGCCGGGATTGTGGATCAAACCAGTGTTGCCGAAGTGACATTCGTAGGTCGTAACCTCTGCTACAGTTCCCACTCTTCTGCACAACCTTCCTGCAGGCAGCTATATATGTATGAACCACAATCTAACTAAAAAACAGGCTAACCTGGTATTTCATTCCTGAGCAGCATACATCCTGATCAGCTTACACACTGATGCAGTGGGTGGCAGGTGGGAGCATGTGATGAGCATGTGATGTGATGGATTAACGATCGGGGTTCATCCTTACCGGAATTCCGACTGGAGACCTGGTTTGGCCCTCACATACGTCTTTGGCTGCATTTTGTATGCGACAGTTGAATCTTGTTATACCCCTTACGTGAGTATTACGATTATTCATAATCCTATTTTAGGGGAAGGGGCCAAGTGACTTTGGTGTGGTATGGACCTGACACCAGATCAGGTTATTCTAATTTCAGGGCTGAATATATATTTATCTCGATGGAAATATTCCGTTCTGATTTTGGAATTTTCCCCCCAATGCAGCAGGTTAAAATGGGATTGAACCCGTTTGCACGGGCTTACATGACCTTAGCTGTTGATAGGCCGTTAAACACCAATACACAAACAAACAAACACACTGATGCAGCCTGCTAGCCCACTTAACTCTTTGCATGCTGGTAAATTTGTGGGCTATTAATAGTTCAAAAATAGCAGACGACAATTCATTACATTTTTAATTATTTCTACCGGTAAATATGAATATGTCTTCACTGGTCGCAAATGCAATACACTTGGTTTTGTCAGATTGTGGCTAAGGCTATAAAAAAACCTAGTTTGGTTCTCAGATGCGGACTAAGATCTTCATCTCTGATTTCTTTCAAGTTGCCATATGCATTTTGCCTGTCAATTTAATATGTGGTACACATAATTATATGTACATGTAGTACTATACTAAACCATGGGATTTAGTACTAAATCCATTGACCCGGCCTTAAATGACCTTAGCTGTTGATAGGCCGTTAAACCCCAACAAACAAACAAACACAACTATATTAAATATTCATGCGTGGTGTAGTCAAAAGTAGTATATTAACTCTTAGACCGCTACTCACAACAATTGTCGTCTGCTGTAGTCCGCGTTGTCCGTTTTTTTTGTAAGGCAAATGCGTTAAAGTTATTGTTTTTTCACAATATCTCTTTAACCCCTTGCCAGACTTTGATAATATTTCATATCAATGTTTGTCATGGGATGATGCTTCATTACGCGCACCCTATATCCAAATTATGAAGGTCAAGGTCATTTATTTACTTGTAATGTTCACCGGTTTTGTAACAGAAATGCGTTAAAGTTATTGTTTTTTCACAATATCTCTTTAACCCCTTGCCAGACTTTGATAATATTTCACATCAATGTTTGTCTAGGGATGATGCTTCATTACGCACACCCCCACATCCAAATTCTGAAGGTCAAGGTCATTTATTGTCGCGCCTGCTTTAGCAGAGGCACGACTATAGTCGGCGCAAAAGTAGTATGTTAGCTCTTAGACCGCTACTCACAACATTTGTCGTCTGCTGTAGTCGGCGCTTTTTCCGTCCGCGTCGTCGTCGACCGCGTCCGCATCGTCGTCATCGTCTGGTTTTTTGTAAGGCAAATACGTTAAAAGTTATTGTTTTTTCACAATATCTCTTTAACCCCTTGTCAGACTTTGATAACATTTCACACCAATGTTTGTCTACGGATGATGCTTCATTACGCACACCCCCACATCCAAATTCTGAAGGTTAAGGTCATTTATTTACTTGTATTGTTCACCAGTTTTGTAACAGAAATGCGTTAAAAGTTATTATTTTTTCACAATATCTCTTTTAACCCCTTGCCAGATGTTCATAATATTTCACATCAATGTTTGTCTAGGGATGATGCTTCATTACGCACACACCCACATCCAAATTCTGAAGGTCAAGGTCATTTATTTACTTTTTGTCCCGCCTGCTTTACCAGAGGCGCGACTATAGTCGTCGCTTTTTCCATCGTCGTCGTCTGCGTCGTCGTCGTCCGCGTTGTCCGTTTTATTTGTAAGTCAAATGCGTTAAAGTTATTGTTTTTTCACAATATCTCTTTAACCCCTTGCCAGACTTTGATAATATTTCATATCAATGTTTCTCATGGGATGATGCTTCAATATGCGCACCCTACATCCAAATTATGAAGGTCAAGGTCATTTATTTACTTGTAATGTTCACCGGTTTTGTAACAGAAATGCGTTAAAGTTATTGTTTTTTCACAATATCTCTTTAACCCCTTACCAGACTTTGATACTATTTCACATCAATGTTTGTCTAGGGATGATGCTTCATTATGCACACCCCCACATCCAAATTCTGAAGGTCAAGGTCATTTATTGTCGCGCCTGCTTTAGCAGAGGCGCGACTATAGTCGGCGCTTTTTCCGTCGTCCGCGTCGTCCGCCGTCGTCCGCGTCGTCCGTTTTTTTTGTAAGGCAGATGCGTTAAAGTTATTGTTTTTTCGCAATATCTCTTTAACCCCTTGCCAGACATTGATAATATTTCACATCAATGTTTGTCTAGGGATGATGCTTCATTACGCACACCCCCACATCCAAATTTTGAAGGTCAAGGTCATTTATTTCCTTGTGATGTTCACCGCTTTTGTAACAGAAATGCGTTAAAGTCATTGTTTTTTTCACAATATCTCTTTAACCCTTGCCAGACATTGATAATATTTCACATCAATGTTTGTCTAGGGATGATGCTTCATTACGCACACACCATCCAAATTATCAAGGTCAAGGTCGTTTATTTATTTGTAATGTTCACCGGTTTTGTAACAGAAATGCGTTAAAGTTATTGTTTTTTCACAATATCTCTTTAACCCCTTTCCAGACATTGATAATATTTCACATCAATGTTTGTCTACGGATGATGCTTCATTACAGCTTCATTACGCACAACACACCAAGTCTCACATCCAAAGTCTGAAGGTCAAGGTCATTTATTTACTTGCAATGTTCACCATTTTTGTAACAGAAATGTGTTAAAGTTATTGTTTTTTTCACAATATCTCCTTAACCCCTTGCCAGACTTTGATAATATTTCACATTAATGTTTGTCTATGGAAGTTGCTTCACTACGCACACCCCCACATCCAAAATTATCAAGGTCAAGGTCATTTATTTATTTACTGGTAATGTTCGCAGTCAAATGCCTCGGCAGGTGCGACACCGCTCCCGTGGCGGAATTCTTGTAATGTTCACCGCTTTTGTAACAGAAATGCGTTAAATGTTATTGTTTTTGTCACAATATCTCTTTTAACCCTTGCTAGACATTGATAATATTTCATATCAATGTTTGTTCTGAGATGATGCTTCATTACGCACACCCCCACATCGAAATTATCAAAGGTCATGGTCATTTATTTACTTGTAAATGTCACCGGTTTTGTAACAGAAATACGTTAAAGTTATATTTTTTTCACAATATCTCTTTAACCCCTTGCTAGACTTTGATAATATTTCACATCAATGTTTGTCTAGGGATGGTGCTTCACTACGCAAACCCACATCCAAATTATGAAGGTCAAGGTCATTTATTTACTTGTAATATTCACCGGTTTTGTAACAGAAATGCGTTAAAGTTATTGTTCTTTAACAATACTCTTTAACTTGCCAATTATAATATTTCTATCAATGTTTGTCTAGGATGTTCTTTCACTAAGCACAACTTTTACCCCTTGCAGCTTGATAATATTTATCATGCACCCACATCCAAAGTCTGAAGGTCAAGGTCATTTATTTACTTGTAATGTTCACCGATTTTGTAACAGAAATGCGTTAAAGTTATTGTTTTTTCACAATATCCCTTTAACCCCTTTCCAGACATTGGTAATATTTCACATCAATGTTTGTCTAGGGATGATGCTTCATTACGCACACCCCCACATCCAAATTTTGAAGGTCAAGGTAATTTATTTCCTTGTAATGTTCACCGCTTTTGTAACAGATATGCGTTAAAGTTATTGTTTTTTCACAATATCTCTTTAACCCCTTGCCAGACATTGATAATATTTCATATCAATGTTTGTCTAGGGATGATGCTTCATTACGTACACCCCCACATCCAAATTTTGAAGGTGAAGGTCATTTATTTCCTTCACCGCTTTTGTAACAGAAATGCGTTAAAGTTATTGTTTTTTCACAATATCTCTTTGATCCCTTTCCAGACATAGATAATATTTCACATCAATGTTTGTCTAGGGATGATGCTTCATTACGCACACCCCCACATCCAAATTTTGAAGGTCAAGGTTATTTATTTCCTTGTAATGTTCACCGCTTTTGTAACAGAAATGCGTTAAAGTTATTGTTTTTTCACAATATCTCTTTAATCCCTTTCCAGACATTGATAATATTTCACATCAATGTTTGTCTAGGGATGATGCTTCACTACGCACACCCCCACATCCAAATTATCAAGGTCATGGTCATTTATTTACTTGTAATGTTCACCGGTTTTGTAACAGAAATACGTTAAAGTTATAGTTTTTTCACAATATCTCTTTAACCCCTTGCTAGACTTTGATAATATTTCACATCAATGTTTGTCTAGGGATGATGCTTCACTACGGAAACCCCCACATCCAAATTATGAAGGTCAAGGTCATTTATTTACTTGTAATGTTCACTGGTTTTGTAACAGAAATGCGTTAAAGTTATTGTTTCTTCACAATATCTCTTTAACCCCTTGCCAGACATTGATAATATTTCATTTCAATGTTTGTCTTGGGATGATGCTTCATTACGCACACCCCCACATCCAAATTTTGAAGGTCAAGGTCATTTATTTACTTCACCGCTTTTGTAACAGAAATGCGTTAAAGTTATTGTTTTTTCACAATATCTCTTTAACCCCTTGCCAGACGTTGATAATATTTCACATCAATGTTTGTCTAGGGATGATGCTTCATTACGCACACCCCCACATCCAAATTATCAAGGTCAAGGTCATTTATTTACTTGTAATGTTCACCGCTTTTGTAACAGAAATACGTTAAAGTTATTGTTTTTTCACAATATCTCTTTAACCCCATGTCAGACTTTGATAATATTTCACATCAATGTTTGTCTAGGGATGATGCTTCATTACGCACACCCCCACATCCAAATTTTGAAGGTCAAGGTCATTTATTTCCTTGTAATGTTCACCGCTTTTGTAACAGAAATGCGTTAAAGTTATTATTTTTTCACAATATCTCTTTAACCCCTTGCCAGACATTGATAATATTTCACATCAATGTTTGCCTAGGGATGATGCTTCACTACGCTCACCCCCATATCCAAATTATCAAGGTCAAGGTCATTTATTTACTTGTAATGTTCACCGCTTTTGTAACAGAAATACGTTAAAGTTATTGTTTTTTCACAATATCTCTTTAACCCCATGTCAGACTTTGATAATATTTCACATCAATGTTTGTCTAGGGATGATGCTTCATTACGCACACCCCCACATCCAAATTTTGAAGGTCAAGGTCATTTATTTCCTTGTAATGTTCACCGCTTTTGTAACAGAAATGCGTTAAAGTTATTATTTTTTCACAATATCCCTTTAAACCCTTTCCAGACATTGATAATATTTCACATCAATGTTTGTCTAGGGATGCCACATCCAAATTTTGAAGGTCAAGGTAATTTATTTCCTTGTAATGTTCACCGCTTTTGTAACAGATATGCGTTAAAGTTATTGTTTTTTCACAATATCTCTTTAACCCCTTGCCAGACATTGATAATATTTCATATCAATGTTTGTCTAGGGATGATGCTTCATTACGTACACCCCCACATCCAAATTTTGAAGGTGAAGGTCATTTATTTCCTTCACCGCTTTTTGTAACAAAAGGAAATGCGTTTAAAGTTATTGTTTTTTCACAATATCTCTTTGATCCCTTTCCAGACATTAGATAATATTTCACATCAATGTTTGTTAGGGGATGATGCTTCAATACGACACCCCCAACCATAATTTTGAAGGTCAAGGTTATTTATTTCCTTGGGTATGTTCACCGCTGTAACTTGAAATGCGTTTAGTTATTGGGTTTTTTTTCCAACCAATTATCCTTCTTTTAATCCCTTTCCGACATTGATAATATTTCACATCAATGTTTTGTTAGGGATGTGCTTCACTTTTCGCCACACCCCCACAATCCAAAGGATCAAGGTCATGGCTTATTTCATTTACCTTGTAATGTTCACCGGGTTTTGTAAACAGTTAAATACCGTTTTAAAGGTTTTAGTTTTTTCACAAAATCTCTTTTAACCCCTTGCTAAGACTTTGATAATATTTCAAATCATTGTTTGTCTAAAGGGATGAGCTTCACTTACGAAACCCCCACATCCAAATTATGAAGGTCAAGGGGTCATTTAATTTTACTTTAATATTCACTGGTTTTTGTAAAGAAAATGCGTTTAAGTTGTTTCTTCCACAATAGCTCTTTACCCTTGCAGTTCATTGATAATTTATTTCAATGTTTGTTCTTGGGATGATGCTTCATTACGCACACCCCCACATCCAAATTTTTGAAGGTCAAGGGTTCATTTATTTCTTCACCGCTTTTGTAACGAAATGCGTTAAAGTTATTGTTTTTTTCACAATATTCTAACCCCCTTTGCCAGACGTTGATAATTTATTTTTTACCCCCCAAATCATTGTTTGTATAGGGATGAGGCTTCATTCGCAAACCCCCACATCCAAATTATCAAGGTAAAGGTCATAATTGTAATGGTCACCGCTTTTTGTAACAGAAAATACGTTAAAGTTATGTTTTTTCATATTCCTTTAACCCCATGTCAGACTTTGATTAATATTTCACCATCAAAGTTTGGTCTAGGGATGATTGCTTCATTACGCACCCCCCACCCCAATCAAATTTTGAAGGTCAGGTCATTTATTTCCTTGTAATGTTCTCGCTGTTTGTAACAGAAATGCGTTTTTTTAAAGTTATTATTTTTTTCACAATATCTCTTTAACCCCTTGCCAGCATTGATTAATTCACATAACTGTTTGTCTAGGGGATGATGCTTTCATACGCTCCCCCATATCAAATTATCAAGGTCAAGGTATTTATTTTTACTTGTAATGTTCACCGCTTTTGTAAAAGAAATACGTTAAAGTTATTGTTTTTTTCACTAATATTCTTTACCCCATGGCAGGAACTTTGATAATATTTCACATCAATTTGTTTTTAGGGATGAAATGCTTTCATTACGCACACCTCATCCATTTTGAGGTTAAGGTCATTATTTCCTTGTAATGGTTCACCGCTTTTTGTAACAGAAATGCGTTAAAAGTTATTATTTTTTTCAAATCCCTTTAACCCCTTTCCAGACATGATAATATTTCACATCAATGTTGTATAGGGATGATGCTTCATTAGCAACACCCCCACATCCAAATTTTGAAGGTCAGGTAATTTATTTCTTGTAATGTTACCGTTGTAAAGATATGCCGTTAAGTTATTTGTTTTTTCACAATTATTCTTTAACCCCTTGCTGACTTTGTTAATATTTCACATCAATGTTTGTCTTGGGATGGTTGTTCTTCAATAACCCCCAAACCCCAAATCCAAAATTAATGAAGGTCAAGGTCATTTATTTACTTGTAATGTTCTGGTTTTGTAACGATGAGTTTTTAAAGTTATTGTTTTTCACTAATTTTCTCTTTAACCCCTTGCCAGACTTTGATAATATTTCATTTCAATGTTTTGTCTTTGGGATGTTGCTTCCATTTACGCACACCCCCCAATCAAATTTTGAAAGGTCAGGTCATTTATTTACTTCCCGCTTTTGTAACGAAATGCGTTTAAAGTTATTGTTTTTTCACAATTTTCTTTTAACCCCTTGCCAGAGTTGATAATTTTCACTCAAATGTTTGTTAGGGTTTGGCTTCATTTACGCTAACCCCCAATTCCAAATTATTCAGTCAGGTATTTTATTTACTTGGTTAATGTTCACCGCCTTTTGTAACAGAAATACGTTAAGTTATTGTTTTTTCACAAATTCTTTTAACCCCATTGTCAGATTTGATAATATTTACATCAATGTTTGTTCTAGGGATGATGCTTCATTACGCACAACCCCCACTCCAAAATGAAGTCTGTCATTTATTTTCCCTTTTTTGGTTCACCCGCCTTTTGTAACAGAAATGCGGTTTTAAAGTTATTATTTTTTTCACAATTTATCTCTTTAACCCCTTGCCAGACATTGATAATATTTCACATCAATGTTTGGCTAGGGATGTGCTTCCACTACGCTCACCCAACCATTATCCAAAAATTATCAAGGTAAAGGTTCATTTGTTTACTTTGTTATGTTCAACGCTTGTAACAGAAATACGTTAAAAGTTATTGTTTTTTTTCACAATATCTCTTTTAACCCCATGTCAGGATTTGATATATTTCAAATCAATGTTTGTCTAGGGATGATGCTTCATTACGCACACCCCCAATTCCAAATTTTTTGAAGGTCAGGTATTTATTTCCTTTTAATGTTCCCGTTTTGTAAACAAGAAATGCGTTTAGTATTATTTTTTAAACAATATCTTTAACCCCTTTTCCAAGAAATTGATAATTATTTCACATAATGTTTGTCTAGGGATGCCATCCAAATTTGAAGGTCAGGTAATTTTATTTCTTGTAATGTTCACCGCTTTTGTAACAGTATGCGTTTTTAAGTTATTGTTTTTTCACAATATCTCTTTAACCCCTTGCCAGACATTGATTAATTATTTAATATAATGTTTGGTCTAGGGATGATGCTTATTAGTACACCCCAAATTCAATTTTTGAAGGTGGAAGGTATTTATTTCCTTTCACCGCTTTTGTAACAGAAATTGCGTTTATTTTTTGTTTTTTCACAATAATCTCTTTGACCCCTTTCCAGACATGATAATTATTTCAATTCAAGTTTGTCTTGGGATGATGTTCATTCGCACCAACCCCCACATCCAAATTTTGAAGGTCAAGGTTATTTTATTTCCTTGAATGTTCACGCTTTTGGTTTTAAAAGAAATGCGGTTAAAGTTATGGTTTTTTCACAATATCTCTTTAATCCCTTTCCAGACATTGTTAATCACATCAATGTTTGTTTAGGGATGATGCCTTAACTACGACCACCCCAACATCCAAAATTTCAAGGTCATGGTAATTTATTTATTGTAATGTTCACCGGTTTTGTAAACGAAATACGTTAAAAGTTTTAGTTTTGTTTTCACAATTTCTCTTTTAACCCCTTGCAGACTTTGTTATATTTTCACATCAATGTTTTTGTCTAGGGATGTTGCCTTCACTACGGAAACCCCACATTCAAATTTGAAGGTTCAGGGTCATTTATTTTACTTGTAATGTTCCTGGTTTTTGTAAAGAAAGCGTTTAAAAAGTTATTGTTTCTTCACAATAATCTCTTTAAACCCCTTGCCAGACATTGATAAAATTTTTTCAATTTGTTTGTCTTGGGATGATGCTTCCCATTAAGCACACCCCCACATCCAAAATTTTTGAAGGTCAAGGTCATTTATTTATTCACCGCTTTTGTAACGAAATGCGTTAAAGTTATTTGTTTTTTCACAATATCTCCTTTAACCCCTTGCCAGGACGTTGTTAATATTTCACATCAAATGTTTTGCTAGGGATGATGCTTCATTTACGCACCCACCCCCAATCCAAATTATCAGGGTTCAAGGTCATTTATTTACTTGTAATGTTCACGCTTTTGTAACAGAAATACGTTAAATTAAGTTAATTGTTTTTTTTTCACAATATCTCTTTAACCCCATGTCAGGACTTTTGATAATATTTCACATCAATGTTTGTCTAGGGATGATGCTTCAATTTACGCACACCCCACATCCAAATTTTGTTTAGGTCAGGTCATTTATTTCCCATTGTGTTCACCGCTGTGTAACAGAAATTGGCGTTAAAGTTATTATTTTTTTCACAATATCTCTTTAACCCCTTGCCAGACATTGAATAATATTTACATCACTGTTTGTCTGGGAGGGATGATGCTTCACTACGCTCACCCCCTATATCCAAATTATCAAGGTCAAGGTCATTTATTTACTTGTAATGTTCACCGCTTTTGTAACAGAAAATACGTTAAAGTTATTGTTTTTTCACAATATCTCTTTAACCCCATGTCAGACTTTGATAATATTTACATCATGTTTGTCTAAGGGATGATGCTTCATTACGACACACCCCCATCACCAAATTTTGAGGTCAAGGTATTTATTTCCTTGTAATGTTCAACCGCTTTTGAACAGAATTGCGAGTTATTATTTTTTCACAATACCCTTTAACCCCTTTCCGGATTGATAATATTTCACTCAATGTTTTGTCTGGGAAAGATGCTTCAATTACGGACACCCCCCCCATCCAATTTTGAAGGTCAAGGTTTAATTTATTTCCTTGTAATGTTCACCGCTTTTGTAACAGATATGCGTTAATGTTATTATTTTTTCACAATATCTCTTTTAACCCCTTGCCAGACATTGATAATATTTCATATCAATGTTTGTCTAGGGATGATGCTTCATTACGTACACCCCCACATCAAATTTTGAAGGTGAAGGTCCAATTTTATTTCCTTCACCGAATTTTGGTAACAGGAAATGCGTTAAGTTATTGTTTTTTCCACAATATCGCTAACCCCTCCAGACATTGTAATATTTCATCAATGTTTGTCTTTTAGGGTAATGCTTCTACGCACCCCCATAAAATATCAAGTCATGTTCATTTATTTGTTAATTGTTTTTTCACGGTTTTGTAACAGAAATACGTTAAAGTTATAGTTTTTTCACAATATCTCTTTAACCCCTTGCTAGACTTTGATAATATTTCACATCAATGTTTGTCTAGGGATGATGCTTCACTACGGAAACCCCCACATCCAAATTATGAAGGTCAAGGTCATTTATTTACTTGTAATGTTCACTGGTTTTGTAACAGAAATGCGTTAAAGTTATTGTTTCTTCACAATATCTCTTTAACCCCTTGCCAGACATTGATAATATTTCATTTCAATGTTTGTCTTGGGATGATGCTTCATTACGCACACCCCCCACATCCAAAATTTTGAAGGTCAAGGTCTATTTATTTACTTCACCGCTTTTGTAACAGAAATGCGTTAAAGTTATTGTTTTTTCACAATATCTCTTTAACCCTTGCCAGGACTTGTTGTAATATTTCACATCAATGTTTGTCTAGGGATGATGCTTCATTACGCACACCCCCACATCCAAATTATCAAGGTCAAGGTCATTTATTTACTTGTAATGTTCACCGCTTTTGTAACAGAAATACGTTAAAGTTATTGTTTTTTCACAATATCTCTTTAACCCCATGTCAGACTTTGATAATATTTCACATCAATGTTTGTCTAGGGATGATGCTTCATTACGCACACACCCACATCCAAATTCTGAAGGTCAAGGTCATTTATTTACTTTTTGTCCCGCCTGCTTTACCAGAGGCGCGACTATAGTCGTCGCTTTTTCCATCGTCGTCGTCTGCGTCGTCGTCGTCCGCGTTGTCCGTTTTATTTGTAAGTCAAATGCGTTAAAGTTATTGTTTTTTCACAATATCTCTTTAACCCCTTGCCAGACTTTGATAATATTTCATATCAATGTTTCTCATGGGATGATGCTTCAATATGCGCACCCTACATCCAAATTATGAAGGTCAAGGTCATTTATTTACTTGTAATGTTCACCGGTTTTGTAACAGAAATGCGTTAAAGTTATTGTTTCTTCACAATATCTCTTTAACCCTTGCCAGGACATTGTAATAATTTATTTCATTTCAATGTTTGTCTTGGGATGATGCTTCATTACGCACACCCCCACATCCAAATTTTGAAGGTCAAGGTCATTTATTTACTTCACCGCTTTTGTAACAGAAATGCGTTAAAGTTATTGTTTTTTCACAATATCTCTTTAACCCCTTGCCAGACGTTGATAATATTTCACATCAATGTTTGTCTAGGGATGATGCTTCATTACGCACACCCCCACATCCAAATTATCAAGGTCAAGGTCATTTATTTACTTGTAATGTTCACCGCTTTTGTAACAGAAATACGTTTAAAGTTATTGTTTTTTCACAATACTCTTTTAACCCCATGTCAGACTTTGATAATATTTCACATCAATGTTTGTCTAGGGATGATGCTTCATTACGCACACACCCACATCCAAATTCTGAAGGTCAAGGTCATTTATTTACTTTTTTGTCCCGCCTGCTTTTACCAGAGGCGCGACTATAGTCGTCGCTTTTTCCATCGTCGTCGTCTGCGTCGTCGTCGTCCGCGTTGTCGTTTTATTTGTAAGTCAAATGCGTTAAAGTTATTGTTTTTTCACAATATCTCTTTAACCCCTTGCCAGACTTTGATAATATTTCATATCAATGTTTCTCATGGGATGATGCTTCAATATGCGCACCCTACATCCAAATTATGAAGGTCAAGGTCAATTTATTTACTTGTAATGTTCACCGGTTTTGTAACAGAAATGCGTTAAAGTTATTGTTTTTTCTTTTTTCACAATATCTCTTTAACCCCTTACCAGACTTTGATAATATTTCACATCAATGTTTGTCTAGGGATGATGCTTCATTATGCACACCCCCACATCCAAATTCTGAAGGTCAAGGTCATTTATTGTCGCGCCTGCTTTAGCAGAGGCGCGACTATAGTCGGCGCTTTTTCCGTCGTCCGCGTCGTCCGCCGTCGTCCGCGTCGTCCGTTTTTTTTGTAAGGCAGATGCGTTAAAGTTATTGTTTTTTCGCAATATCTCTTTAACCCCTTGCCAGACATTGATAATATTTCACATCAATGTTTGTCTAGGGATGATGCTTCATTACGCACACCCCCACATCCAAATTTTGAAGGTCAAGGTCATTTATTTCCTTGTGATGTTCACCGCTTTTGTAACAGAAATGCGTTAAAGTCATTGTTTTTTTCACAATATCTCTTTAACCCTTGCCAGACATTGATAATATTTCACATCAATGTTTGTCTAGGGATGATGCTTCATTACGCACACCCCCACATCCAAATTATCAAGGTCAAGGTCGTTTATTTATTTGTAATGTTCACCGGTTTTGTAACAGAAATGCGTTAAAGTTATTGTTTTTTCACAATATCTCTTTAACCCCTTTCCAGACATTGATAATATTTCACATCAATGTTTGTCTACGGATGATGCTTCATTACAGCTTCATTACGCACACCCTCACATCCAAAGTCTGAAGGTCAAGGTCATTTATTTACTTGCAATGTTCACCATTTTTGTAACAGAAATGTGTTAAAGTTATTGTTTTTTTCACAATATCTTCCAATTAACCCCTTGCCAGACTTTGATAATATTTCACATTAATGTTTGTCTATGGAAGTTGCTTCACTACGCACACACCACATCCAATTATCAAGGTCAAGGTCATTTATTTACTGGTAATGTTCGCAGTCAAATGCCTCGGCAGGTGCGACACCGCTCCCGTGGCGGAATTCTTGTAATGTTCACCGCTTTTGTAACAGAAATGCGTTAAAGTTATTGTTTTTGTCACAATATCTCTTTAACCCCTGCTAGACATTGTAATATTTCATATCAATGTTTGTCTAGAGATGATGCTTCATTACGCACACCCCCACATCGAAATTATCAAGGTCATGGTCATTTATTTACTTGTAATGTTCACCGGTTTTGTAACAGAAATACGTTTAAGTTATAGTTTTTTTCACAATATCTCTTTAAACCCTTGCTAGACTTTGATAATATTTCACATCATGTTTGTCTAGGGATGATGCTTCACTACGGAAACCCCCACATCCAAATTATGAAGGTCAAGGTCATTTATTTACTTGTAATGTTCACTGGTTTTGTAACAGAAATGCGTTAAAGTTATTGTTTCTTCACAATATCTCTTTAACCCCTTGCCAGACATTGATAATATTTCATTTCAATGTTTGTCTTGGGATGATGCTTCATTACGCACACCCCCACATCCAAATTTTGAAGGTCAAGGTCATTTATTTACTTCACCGCTTTTGTAACAGAAATGCGTTAAAGTTATTGTTTTTTCACAATATCTCTTTAACCCCTTGCCAGACGTTGATAATATTTCACATCAATGTTTGTCTAGGGATGATGCTTCATTACGCACACACCCACATCCAAATTCTGAAGGTCAAGGTCATTTATTTACTTTTTGTCCCGCCTGCTTTACCAGAGGCGCGACTATAGTCGTCGCTTTTTCCATCGTCGTCGTCTGCGTCGTCGTCGTCCGCGTTGTCCGTTTTATTTGTAGTCAAATGCGTTAAAGTTATTGTTTTTTACATATCTCTTTAACCCCTTGCCAGACTTTGATAATATTTCATATCAATGTTTCTCATGGGATGATGCTTCAATATGCGCACCCTACATCCAAATTATGAAGGTCAAGGTCATTTATTTACTTGTAATGTTCACCGGTTTTGTAACAGAAATGCGTTAAAGTTATTGTTTTTTTCACAATATCTCTTTAACCCTTACCAGACTTTGATAATATTTCACATCAATGTTTGTCTAGGGATGATGCTTCATTATGCACACCCCCACATCCAAATTCTGAAGGTCAAGGTCATTTATTGTCGCGCCTGCTTTAGCAGAGGCGCGACTATTAGTCGGCGCTTTTTCCGTCGTCCGCGTCGTCCGCCGTCGTCCGCGTCGTCCGTTTTTTTTTGTAAGGCAGATGCGTTAAAGTTATTGTTTTTTCGCAAATATCTCTTTAACCCCTTGCCAGACATTGATAATATTTCACATCAATGTTTGTCTAGGGATGATGCTTCATTACGCACACCCCCACATCCAAATTTTGAAGGTCAAGGTCATTTATTTCCTTGTGATGTTCACCGCTTTTGTAACAGAAATGCGTTAAGTCATTGTTTTTTTCACAATATCTTTAACCCTTGCCAGACATTGATAATATTTTCACATCAATGTTTGTCTTAGGGATGATGCTTCATTACGCACACACATCCAAATTATCAAGGTCAGGTTCGTTTATTTATTTGTAATGTTCACGGTTTTGTAACAGTAAATGCGTTAAAGTTATTGTTTTTTCACAATATCTCTTTAACCCCTTTCCAGACATTGATAATATTTCACATCAATGTTTGTCTACGGATGATGCTTCATTACAGCTTCATTACGCACACCCTCACATCCAAAGTCTGAAGGTCAAGGTCATTTATTTACTTGCAATGTTCACCATTTTTGTAACAGAAATGTGTTAAAGTTATTGTTTTTTTCACAATATCTCCTTAACCCCTTGCCAGACTTTGATAATATTTCACATTAATGTTTGTCTATGGAAGTTGCTTCACTACGCACACCCCCACATCCAAATTATCAAGGTCAAGGTCATTTATTTACTGGTAATGTTCGCAGTCAAATGCCTCGGCAGGTGCGACACCGCTCCCGTGGCGGAATTCTTGTAATGTTCACCGCTTTTGTAACAGAAATGCGTTAAAGTTATTGTTTTTGTCACAATATCTCTTTAACCCCTTGCTAGACATTGATAATATTTCATATCAATGTTTGTCTAGAGATGATGCTTCATTACGCACACCCCCACATCGAAATTATCAAGGTCATGGTCATTTATTTACTTGTAATGTTCACCGGTTTTGTAACAGAAATACGTTAAAGTTATAGTTTTTTCACAATATCTCTTTAACCCCTTGCTAGACTTTGATAATATTTCACATCAATGTTTGTCTAGGGATGGTGCTTCACTACGCAAACCCCCACATCCAAATTATGAAGGTCAAGGTCATTTATTTACTTGTAATATTCACCGGTTTTGTAACAGAAATGCGTTTTTTAAAGTTATTGTTCTTTCACAATATCTCTTTAACCCCTTGCCAGACATTGATAATATTTCATATCAATGTTTGTCTAGGGATGATGCTTCACTACGCACACACCCACATCCAAAGTCTGAAGGTCAAGGTCATTTATTTACTTGTAATGTTCACCGATTTTGTAACAGAAATGCGTTAAAGTTATTGTTTTTTCACAATATCCCTTTAACCCCTTTCCAGACATTGATAATATTTCACATCAATGTTTGTCTAGGGATGATGCTTCATTACGCACACCCCCACATCCAAATTTTGAAGGTCAAGGTAATTTATTTCCTTGTAATGTTCACCGCTTTTGTAACAGATATGCGTTAAAGTTATTGTTTTTTCACAATATCTCTTTAACCCCTTGCCACACATTGATAATATTTCATATCAATGTTTGTCTAGGGATGATGCTTCATTACGTACACCCCCACATCCAAATTTTGAAGGTGAAGGTCATTTATTTCCTTCACCGCTTTTGTAACAGAAATGCGTTAAAGTTATTGTTTTTTCACAATATCTCTTTGATCCCTTTCCAGACATAGATAATATTTCACATCAATGTTTGTCTAGGGATGATGCTTCATTACGCACACCCCCACATCCAAATTTTGAAGGTCAAGGTTATTTATTTCCTTGTAATGTTCACCGCTTTTGTAACAGAAATGCGTTAAAGTTATTGTTTTTTCACAATATCTCTTTAATCCCTTTCCAGACATTGATAATATTTCACTCAATGTTTGTCTAGGGATGATGCTTCACTACGCACACCCCCACATCCAAATTATCAAGGTCATGGGTCATTTATTTACTTGTAATGTTCACCGGTTTTGTAAACAGAAATACGTTTAAAGTTATAGTTTTTTCACAATATCTCTTTAACCCCTTGCTAGACTTTGATAATATTTCTCATGTTTCTGTTTGTCTAGGGATGATGCTTCATACGGAAACCCCCACATCCAAATTATGAAGGTCAAGGTCATTTATTTACTTACTGTTCACTGGTTTTGTAACAGAATGCGTTAAAGTTCTTGTTTCTTCACAATATCTCTTTAACCCCTTGCCAGACATTGATAATATTTCTTTCAATGTTTGCTTGGGATGATGCTTCATTACGCACACCCCCGGACATCCAAATTTTTGAAGGTCAAGTCATTTATTTACTTCACCGCTTTGTAACAGATAATGCGTTAGTAGTTATTGTTTTTTCACAAGATCTCTTTAAACCCCTTGCCAGACGTGATAATATTTCACATCAATGTTTGTCTAGGGATGATGCTTCATTAGGCACACCCCCACATCCAAATTATCAAGGTCAAGGTCATTTATTTACTTGTAATGTTCACCGCTTTTGTACAGAAATACGTTAAAGTTATTGTTTTTTCACAATATCTCTTTAACCCCATGGTCAGACTTTGATTAATATTTCACATCAATGTTTGTCTAGGGATGATGCTTCATTACGCACACCCCCACATCCAAATTTTGAAGGTCAAGGTCATTTATTTCCTTGTAATGTTCACCGCTTTTGTAACAGAAATGCGTTAAAGTTATTATTTTTTCACAATATCTCTTTAACCCCTTGCCAGACATTGATAATATTTCACATCAATGTTTGTCTAGGGATGATGCTTCACTACGCTCACCCCCATATCCAAATTATCAAGGTCAAGGTCATTTATTTACTTGTAATGTTCACCGCTTTTGTAACAGAAATACGTTAAAGTTATTGTTTTTTCACAATATCTCTTTAACCCCATGTCAGACTTTGATAATATTTCACATCAATGTTTGTCTAGGGATGATGCTTCATTACGCACACCCCCACATCCAAATTTTGAAGGTCAAGGTCATTTATTTCCTTGTAATGTTCACCGCTTTTGTAACAGAAATGCGAAATGCGTTAAGTTATTATTTTTTCACAATATCCTTTTAACCCCTTTCAGACTATTGATAATATTTCACATCAATGTTTGTCTAGGGATGATGCTTCATTACGCACACCCCACATCGAAATTTTATTTGAAGGTCAAGGTAATTTATTTCCTTGTTAATGTTCACCGCTTTTGTAATAGATATGCGTTAAAGTTAGTTAGTTTTTTCACAATATCCTCTTTAACCCCTTAGCCAGACATTGATAATATTTCATATCAATGTTTGTCTAGGGATGATGTTCTATTCGTACCACATCAATGAGGGTGAGTTCATCATTTCCCCCCATCAGCTTTTGTAAACGAAATATGCGTTAAAGTTTTTTATTGTTGTCACAAATTTAGGATTTATTCCACCGCTTTTTGTAAGGATTTATGCGTTAATTAAAGTTATTGTTTTTTCACAATATCTCTTTGATCCCTTTCCAGACATAGATAATATTTCACATCAATGTTTGTCTAGGGATGATGCTTCATTACGCACACCCCCAATCCAAATTTTGAAGGTCAAGGTAATTTATTTCCTTGTATGTTTCACCGCTTTTGTAAACAGATATGCGTTAAAGTTATTGTTTTTTCACAATATCTTTAACCCCTTGCCAGGACATTTTGATAATTATTTCATATCAATGTTTGTCTAGGGATGAGCTTCATTACGTACACCCCCAACATCAAATTTTGAAGGTGAAGGTCATTTATTTTCCTTCACCGCTTTTGTAACAGAAATGCGTTAAAGTTATTGTTTTTTCACAATATCTCTTTGATCCCTTTCCAGACATAGATAATATTTCACATCAATGTTTGTCTAGGGATGATGCTTCATTACGCACACCCCCACATCCAAATTTTGAAGGTCAAGGTTATTTATTTCCTTGTAATGTTCACCGCTTTTGTAACAGAAATGCGTTATTAGTTATTGTTTTTTTCACAATATCTCTTTAATCCCTTTCCAGACATTGATAATATTTTCACATCAATGTTTTTGCTCTAGGGATGATGACTTCACTTACGCACACCCCCATCCAATTATCAAGGTCATGGTCATTTATTTACTTGTAATGTTCACCGGTTTTGTAACAGAAATACGTTAAAGTTATAGTTTTTTCACAATATCTCTTTAACCCCTTGCTAGACTTTGATAATATTTCACATCATGTTTGTATAGGATGATGCTTCACTACGGAAAACCCCCACCCCCACATCCAAATTATGAAGGTCAAGGTCATTTATTTACTTGTAAGTTCACTGGTTTTGTAACAGAAATGCGTTAAAGTTATTGTTTCTTCACAATATCTCTTTAACCCCTTGCCAGACATTGATAATATTTCATTTCAATGTTTGTCTTGGGATGATGCTTCATTACGCACACCCCCACATCCAAATTTTGAAGGTCAAGGTCATTTATTTACTTCACCGCTTTTGTAACAGAAATGCGTTAAAGTTATTGTTTTTTCACAATATCTCTTTAACCCTTGCCAGACGTTGATTATATTTCACATCAATGTTTGTCTAGGGATGATGCTTCATTACGCACACCCCCACATCCAAATTATCAAGGTCAAGGTCATTTATTTACTTGTAATGTTCACCGCTTTTGTAACAGAAATAACGTTAAAGTTATTGTTTTTCACAATATCTCTTAAACCCATGTCAGACTTTGATAATATTTCACATCAATGTTTGTCTAGGGATGATGCTTCACTACGCACACCCCACATCCAAATTTTGAAGGTCAAGGTCATTTATTTCCTTGTAATGTTCACCGCTTTTGTAACAGAAATGCGTTAATGTTATTATTTTTTCACAATATCTCTTTAACACTTGCCAGACATTGATAATATTTCACATCAAGTTTGTCTAGGGATGATGCTTCACTACGCTCACCCCATATTCCAAAATTCAAGGTCAAGTCAAGGATTTATTTACTTGTATGTTCACCGCTTTTGTAACAGAAATACGTTAAAGTTATTTGTTTTTTCACAATATCTCTTTAAACCCCATGTCAGACTTTGATTAATATTTACACATCAATGTTTGTATAGGGATGATGTTCATTACGCACACCCCCACATCCAAATTTTGAGGTCCAAAGGTCATTTATTTCCTTGTAATGTTCACCGCTTTTGTAACAGAAATGCGTTAAAGTTATTGTTTTTCACAAATATCCCTTTAACCCTTTCCTTGACATTGATAAATATTTCACATCAATGTTTGTCTAGGGTGATGCTTCATTACGCACACCCCCACATCGAAATTTTGAAGGTCAAGGTAATTTATTTCTTGTAATGTTCACCGCTTTTGTAACAGATATGCGTTAAAGTTATTGTTTTTTCATATCTCTTTAACCCTTGCCAGACATTGATAATATTTCATATAATGTTTGTCTAGGGATGATGCTTCATTACGTACACCCCCACATCCAAATGAAGGTGAAGGTCATTTTATTTCCTTCACCGCTTTTGTAACAGTAATGCGTTAAAGTTATTGTTTTTTCACAATATCTCTTTATCCCCTTTCAGACATAGTTTTAATATTTTCACATCAATGTTTGTCTAAAGGGATGATGCTTCATTACGCACACCCCCCACATCCAAATTCTGAGGTCAAGGTGTTTTTATTTATTTCTTGTAATGTTCACCGCTTTTGTAACAGAAATGCGTTAAAGTTATTGTTTTTTTCACAATATCTCTTTAACCCCTTTCCAGACATTGATAATATTTCACATCAATGTTTGTCTAGGGATGATGCTTCACTACGCACACCCCCACATCCAAATTATCAAGGTCATGGTCATTTATTTACTTGTAATGTTCACGGTTTTGTAACAGAAATACGTTAAAGTTATAGTTTTTTCACAATATCTCTTTAACCCCTTGCTAGACTTTGATAATATTTCACATCAATGTTTGTCTAGGGATGATGCTTCACTACGGAAACCCCACATCCAAATTATGAAGGTCAAGGTCATTTATTTACTTGTAATGTTCACTGGTTTTGTAACAGAAATGCGTTTAAAGTTATTGTTTCTTCACTATCTCTTTAACCCCTTGCCAGACATTGATAATATTTCATTTCATGTTTGTCTTGGGATGATGCTTCATTACGCACACCCCCACATCCAAATTTTGAAGGTCAAGGTCATTTATTTACTTCACCGCTTTTGTAACAGAAATGCGTTAAAGTTATTGTTTTTTCACAATATCTCTTTAACCCCTTGCCAGACGTTGATAATATTTCACATCAATGTTTGTCTAGGGATGATGCTTCATTACGCACACCCCCACTCCAAATTATCAAGGTCAAGGTCATTTATTTACTTGTAATGTTCACCGCTTTTGTAACAGAAATACGTTAAAGTTATTGTTTTTTCACAATATCTCTTTAACCCCATGTCAGACTTTGATAATATTTCACATCAATGTTTGTCTAGGGATGATGCTTCATTACGCACACCCCCACATCCAAATTTTGAAGGTCAAGGTCATTTATTTCCTTGTAATGTTCACCGCTTTTGTAACAGAAATGCGTTAAAGTTATTATTTTTTCACAATATCTCTTTAACCCCTTGCCAGACATTGATAATATTTCACATCAATGTTTGTCTAGGGATGATGCTTCACTACGCTCACCCCCATATCCAAATTATCAAGGTCAAGGTCATTTATTTACTTGTAATTTTCACCGGTTTTGTAACAGAAATACGTTAAAGTTATTGTTTTTTCACAATATCTCTTTAACCCCTTGCCAGACTTTGATAATATTTCACATCAATGTTTGTCTAGGGATGATGCTTCATTACGCACACCCCCACATCCAAATTATGAAGGTCAATGTCATTTATTTACTTGTAATGTTCACCGGTTTTATAACAGAAATGCGTTAAAGTTATTGTTTTGTTTTTTTTACACAATCTCTTTAACCCTTGCCAGACTTTGATAATATTTCACATCAATGTTTGTCTAGTAATGATGCTTCATTACGCACACCCCCACATCCAAATTTTGAAGGTCAATGTCATTTATTTACTTGTAATGTTCACCGGATTTGTAACAGAAATGCGTTAAAGTTATTGTTTTTTCACAATATCTCTTTAACCCCTTTCCAGACATTGATAATATTTCATATCAATGTTTGTCTACGGATGATGCTTCACTATGCACACCCCCACATCCAAATTCTGAAGGTCAAGGTAATTTATATTATTTGTAATGTTCACGGTCAAATGCTTCGGCAGGTGCGACACCGCTTCCGTGGCGGAATTCTTGTTTACTTGTAATATTCACCGGTTTTGTAACAGAAATGCGTTAAAGTTATTGTTTTTTCACAATATCTCTTTAACCCCTTGCCATACTTTGATAATATTTCACATCAATGTTTGTCTACTGATGATGCTTCATTACTGCTTCATTACGCACACCTCCACATCCAAATTCTCAAGGTCAAGGTCATTTATTTACTTGTAATGTTCACCGGTTTTGTAACAGAAATGTGTTAAAGTTATTGTTTTTTTCACAATATCTCCTTAACCCCTTGCCAGACTTTGATAATATTTCACATCAATGTTTGTCTATGGATGATGCTTCATTACGCACACCCCCACATCCAAATTATCAAGGTCAAGGTCATTTATTTACTTGTAATGTTCACTGGTTTTGTAACAGAAATGCGTTAAAGTTATTGTTTTTTCACAATATCTCTTTAACCCCTTTCCAGTCATTGATAATATTTCACATCAATGTTTGTCTAGGGATGATGCTTCATTATGTACACCCCCACATCTAAATTCTGAAGGTCAAGGTCATTTATTTACTTGTAATGTTCACGGTCAAATGCCTCGGCAGGCGCGACACCGCTTCCGTGGTGGAATTCTTGTTTACTTGTAATATTCACCGGTTTTGTAACAGAAATGCGTTAAAGTTATTGTTTTTTCACAATATCTCTTTAACCCCTTGCCAGACTTTGTTAATATTTCACACCAATGTTTGTCTACGGATGATGCTTCATTACGCACACCCCCACATCCAAAGTCTGAAGGTCAAGGTCGTTTATTTACTTGTAATGTTCACCGGTTTTGTAACAGAAATGCGTTATAAAGTTATTGTTTTTTCACAATATCTCTTTAACCCCTTGCCAGAATTTGATAATATTTCACATCAATTTTTGTCTAGGAATGATGCTTCATTACGCACACTCCCACATCCAAATTTTGAAGGTCAATGTCATTTATTTACTTGTAATGTTCACCGGATTTGTAACTGAAATGCGTTAAAGTTATTGTTTTTTCACAATATCTCTTTAACCCCTTTCCAGACATTGATAATATTTCACATCAATGTTTGTCTACGGATGATGCTTCATTATGCACACCCGCACATCCAAATTCTGAAGGTCAATGCAATTTCTTTACTTGTAATGTTCACGGTCAAATGCCTCGGCAGGCGCGACACCACTTCCATGGCGGAATTCTTGTTTACTTGTAATATTCACCGGTTTTGTAACAGAAATACGTTAAAGTTATTGTTTTTTCACAATATCTCTTTAACCCCTTGCCAGACTTTGATAATATTTCACATCAATGTTTGTCTACGGATGATGCTTCATTACGCACATCCCCACATCCAAATTCTCAAGGTCAAGGTCATTTATTTACTTGTAATGTTCACCGGTTTTGTAACAGAAATGCGTTAAAGTTGTTTTTTCACAATATTTCTTTAACCCCTTGCCAGACTTTGATAATATTTCACATCAATGTTTGTCTATGGATGATGCTTCAATACGCACATCCCCACATCCAAATTCTCAAGGTCAAGGTCATTTATTTACTTGTAATATTCACCGGTTTTGTAACAGAAATGCGTTAAAGTTATTGTTTTTTCACAATATCTCTTTAACTCCATGCCAGACTTTGATAATATTTCACATCAATGTTTGTCTATGGATGATGCTTCAATACGCACACCCCCACAGCCAAATTCTCAAGGTCAAGGTCATTTATTTACTTGTAATGTTCGCAGTCAAATGCCTCGGCAGGTGCGACACCGCTTCCGCGGCGGAATTCTTGTAATGTTCACCGGTTTTGTAACAGAAATGCGTTAAAGTTATTGTTTTTTCACAATATCTCTTGAACCCCTTGCCAGACTTTGTTAACATTTCACACCAATGTTTGTCTACGGATGATGCTTCATTACGCACACCCCCACATCCAAATTCTGAAGGTCAAGGTCGTTTATTTACTTGTAATGTTCACCGGTTTTGTAACAGAAATGCGTTAAAGTTATTGGTTTTTCACAATATCTCTTTAACCCTTTGCCAGTCTTTGATAATATTTCATATCAATGTTTTTCTATGGATAATGCTTCATTACGCACACCCCCACATCCAAATTCTCAAGGTCATTTATTTACTTGTAATGTTCACGGTCAAATGCCTCGGCAGGCGCGACACCGCTTCCATGGCGGAATTCTTGTTTTTTATATTTTGCCTTATTTCTGAAGGATAACATGGTTTGACAGCACTTCAGAATTATTTCCAATAGAAATGATTCTGAAGTGCTGTCAAAGCATGTTGTAAAGTATTTTAAAGTGCTGTCAAAGCATGTTTTTGATGATAAAAATGGAAAATAGAAAATAAACAGCAGACGACAAAAAAAATAAGATAGCTGTCTAAGGGTTAAACAATATACCCGTAAGCCAGGTGTGTTGTGCCATAGACACTATTTGCTTGCAGAGACCGTTCAATTGATGTACTAAGCTACTTCACATGCATGTTAGTGTTCATTTGCATCATGTTCAAGCCACAGATTGAAGTAACGGACCGAGGTCTATAAATACATTAAATATACCTAAAAGCATTAATAAGTGAGAACAAAAAGTTTAAAAACAATTATTTACTCATATACACTTATGTTTGTCTTGTTTGTCTTGAAGGCTACCTAAGTGACCAACAGGTGTCGCATTCCCAGTGGTCGGTCCACGCAGGACTCGCGGTCACAAGGTTGACCATTATCTAAACGTGACAACACAAGTTCTCTTGTCACAATATTATATAACCCATAGAGCATGGGAACCAAAAATTGTTGTCTGCTATTGTTTCATATGTTCAATAATATTGTAGACTTTTCTCGATAAAAACGTGGTTTGACAGCATAGTTTGACACCAAGGTCACAATTAATAGAATGTTTGTGTTCCAATCTCCCGACACTTCATTTCCAAGTTGGGTATGTAGGAAAATTATTGTTATGCCCCCGCCACCGAATGGTGAGGGGAGCATATAGTGCTACCGGCGTCCGTACGTCCCGAAACCTAAACGCTCGGGTAAATTTGGCTTGAAATTTATTATCCATGAAACCCAGGCAGCCATTGTGTTCATACCTGCGTATACGTGAGTGTTACGATTATTACTAATCCTATTACCTTTAGGGGAAGGGGCCAAGTGACTTTAGTGTGGTATGGACCTGACACCAGGTCAGGTTATTCTAATTTCAGGGCTGAATATATTTTGTTTTCGATGTAATCTGAATATTCCGTTCTGATTTTAGGATATGATAATGTAATACATTCAGTACAATAAAAATTAATAAATTTATCATTAAATTGAAAATTTCTCCCTCAAATTATACTTTGCTAGAAAAAGTATACTTTGCAATGTTGGTGAAATTGGCTACATATCTGGGCCTATGCAGGTCGGAAACGCCGTAGGATCACTTTTCTTAGCCGGCAACCTGTATGGATGTTTATTCACAAGAACAGCTGTGCTCTGATATGGGAACTATCGCTGTCTCTCATGCCAGCGGGGCCTGGAGCTTTTATAAAAGGACCGCGTCTGTCACAGACCATCATTACAGGTCGGACTGCAAGGTAAGAACAATAACCCATACGACTGGATTTTTTTTTTAAATGTTTTTTGTTGTATTTTTTAAAGAAATACATGTTTTTACAGTGCGTGAGAGGATTAAGCCATGCCCACGCAGTAGGTTATAATATAATGATACAGATACATTTGTATATTATGTACGTATTACATTTTCTGGCAAAATAAACATTCATTTACCATTACCCCACGTATTGATTGACATTATTATACATTTTATTTTAGACGAACATTTTCACACTGATATCAGGGGCGATAGCCGTGTTTCCTTAAAATGTTAACGGACATTTCTATTTATTCTCTGTATTTATTTTTTGATGTGCAATGATCATACTTTATAATCTGTCGAAAATCTTATTTTTTCAGGTGACGCATTTCATTAGTATAAATAAGTAAAACATATCATGCCTCATTTGCATATGAAAATAGCCCGATACTAACGCGCGTCACTATCAGTAAAATAAATATTACTAAATGATTACATCTGTTTTCGGTGCCTTTGTAATTTTTAGAACTGGTGGAATAGTGACACAATTATAAACTTATTTAATTCCTATAAAGAACATTTTGTGCTTACTGAGTGGGCATGTACCTTTAATGTCAAAGTTAGTCACAAGTGGGTGGTTGGTCGGGAGCACGCGATCGGGGTTCATCCTTACCGGAATTCCGACTGGAGACCTGGTTTGGCCCTCATATACGTCTTAATTGGCATTTTGTATGTGACAGTTGAATCTCGTTATACCCTTATATGAGTAATACGATTATTGGTCATCCTATTTTAGGGGAAGGGGCCAAGTGGCTTTGGTGTCACCCCAAAGTAAGTGACATAGACCCAAAGTATGTGACATGGACTCTCCCATGAGTGGGTGGCAGGTGAGAGCATGCGATGGGTAATTTAACGATCGGGATTCATCCTTACTGGAATCCCTATCGGAGATATGGTTTGGCCCTCAGATACGTCTTTAGCATTCTTGTATGTGAGAGTTGAATTTGGTTATACCCCTTATATGAGTAATACAATTATTCGTAATCCTATTACAATGTACTTTTAGGTTTTTAGGGAAGGGGCCAAGTGACTTGTGTGTGATATGGACCTGGCACCAGGTCAGGTTATTCTAATTTCAGGGCTGAATATATTTTTTCTCGATGTAAATATTCCGTTCTGATTTTGATTTTTTGTGACCGTCCATTCGTGGTCTTGTTAAGAGTTTCTAGAATCTGTCGTGTTTCTATCCCTTGAAGGATTACTTCAATATTTCAATATATAAATGCCACACATACATGCCACCATGATATTCACAACAATGTTAGCAGTTTCGGTTACCTCATTATTGTACACAAATGCCACACATTCATGCTCCACTTAATATGACTTTGACCTTTTGACCTTCACAACTTTGCTTAACAACTTAGAAGTTAGACGTTTGCCGGAGTTTCTCAATTCGGTCAGAACTTGTACAATGACCTTTTGAATTTCGCAACTTTGCTTAAACACATAGTACTTTCGGTTAAGAAGTTTGGTGGAGTGACGTCACTACCATTCTGTTTTACAGGTAACTACTATAACCATGATGAAGTACCTGATTATCGTCTGTCTCGCTGTTGTCGTTTACAGGTAAACATCCCCCACACCCACGGCTAAAAAAGTGGACCATATAGCATTTGGAAACAAATAGATCCTAATATGAGAAATGCCATGTGATTCTGTACCCTATATAAGAACACGAGCGATTTTTATACACCCGTTTGAAAAAACATGACGTTTTATGCATTCACCTTGTACGGGCGGGCGGAAACAGATTGTCCACGCAATAACTAGTTATACTTGACGGATCGCATCCAATTTCACTATACATGTTTATCACGGCAAACCTTATTGTTTTTCAAAATTGTTGAGGATTTATCTCCCATTTGTGACAATTTTTATTATTTTCGCACTCTGTATCCGTGTCCGCACAATAACTAAGAATTCTATTTGGCGGATCATAACTATCATAATTTGGTACATGTTTGTCATGGCAAGATGAAGAACCTTACGATATTCAGTGAGTTATCTCCCCTTGTTGACTGGCCATGACTCGACGTACCTCAATAGTGTGACCTTCAACACTCTTGTTCAGTTTGCGTTAATTTTAAATTTTTGTTTTTGAGGGGTATATCCATCAGTTCTTTTTCCATGGAGTTATCCCCCGTTGTATACTGACTACACCTCGACTGGCATATATCGGGACCTTCGACACTCTTGTTTATGAAATATATTTACAAAAACTGCAATATTTTCTTTACATAACAACATTTACATAGCAAACGTAGAATTCTATACCACATTTGCTATGTAAATTTTGTCAACTTTCAACGTCATTTACAGAAAATATCTTAAATCCTGTAAATGTTTTCCTCGAAATAGTGCACATGTTCTTTAATGCAAAATCACATGGTGTGTCTCGTATCATTATGATAGTCGAAGTTAACATGCCATGTCTCTATGTCATGGTTTACTTTTTATTATCAAACCCGACATTATTATTTTGCGTGCTGGACCGTAACGGGGAGTAATTGGGCAATAGTGCTATGTCAATCAGTATACATGCTCCCAAAGTTGTACATAATGTACTGATTTTGCAGCTACAGTGCAACCTCTCTAAACTGGACACCAAGAAAGCACCTGTGATCTTATTTTTGATGAGTTTCTTAGTAATTTATTTCGGGTGATAATGGCTGTTCGTGATCGCATATCACACAACTATGGCTCAGAATTATCAAATGCCTGACGTACAGTGACACCTCTCTAAGCCCGACACCATGTGGACCACAAGTGTGTTCGGTTTAGAGAGGTTTCACTGTATAACTGTAAATGTGATCAATGTTTTTGTTTTTCATAGATAATTTTTCTCTGATTAGTTTTCTCGTTTCTAAAGATAAGTATTTTCTCTGATTAGTTTTCTCGTTTCTAAAGATAAGTAGGGGTATTGCATGGGCGGATTCAGGGGTGGGGGGCGCATTTTCCCGCTCCGCTCCGCTCGGGCGACTATTTTGCAATACTTGACTATATTATCGAACGAGCTTAGCTCGTTCGATAATATAGTCAAGTATTGCAAAATAGTTACGCCCCACTAACCCGAAATCCTGGATCCGCGCCTGTATTGTAAGAATTTTACCATCCCTGTTACATGGTATTTATTACAATAAATCGTAATTATATCGCAAATTATCTTGTTCTAATTCGACGAAATTCAATAATGCGATTAAGACAGAAAGTATCATACGTCGGCCCAATGACTTCCCTGTGCGACATTTTCAGCAATAAACCCACACTTCCTAACGGCCACGACCTGGCAGTGCTGGTGGATCAGGGCTTCAATCACATTGACAGGGACACCGACGGTTCACTGACACTCGCCGAGTTTGATGCTCTAGTTCACATCGACCCCACTGACAGTGAGTACAGTAGATCCCACTAACCTGATGATATGAACACGTTGGCCTCATAGCTGGAAGACTCGGACCTGTAACACACACACACATGCCCATTAAATAAATCCCATTACCCCACCCACCTGGTCTCGTACTGTACTGTATACTATATATATATATTAAACAGTACAGGACGAGACCAGGTGGGTGGGCAGTACCGCAGTACCGTAACAATGACAGGAAGAGTCTGTCATTTTGCCGAAATTAAGAGTTAAACAAATCACCGGGTTGGTGACGGGGAGAATGCTCCCTGACCCCGATATCGGGACTTGGTTCGCCTCGTCTGGTTTTTACCTCTGGTTACGGCCCTGGTGGGGTAATGGGATTTTTAATGAGCATTCTTTTTTTGTGTAACAGGTCCGAGTCTTCCACCTGTGCTTGGACTGTTCCATTTTGGTAGGTTTCACTGTAATTTGTAATATTTCTGTTGATGTCTGTAGAAACCCACTAATCTAATGAGATGACCATCATAGCCTGTTCCATTTTGTTGAGTTTCACTGTAATTTATTTCTGATGATGTTTGTCTTGGAATAGTATTATATGCGGCTGTGCCTGTAGAAGTGGGGCTTATGGCATTTGTAGTCAGACGAGCTCCTAATCTGTTATCACATTCATATCATGGGCGTCACTCAGCATTTTTGAAAAGGGGCTTCGAGTTCCAGCTGTGAAGCAACTGAAATATGTAAGTGGCCCAGAGGGTGGTCCAGGATTTCGATTACATCACATCCTTGGATTGAGTTTTAGAATGCTGCATTTGGGCATGTTCGAACAACAACTAGCTCCTGGGCAGAGTTTTGAGTCAATTTAAGAAGCTTATTTATGAAAATACGTTTAAAGCGTCGCGTGACTGTTCGTTGTTAGTATAGCATTTAATGTTAATTTAATGCAATATAATGTCTACTCGTTCATGTCCTGAAAATGGCAATCACGGATCTCATTTATGTAAGAAAAATATTGATGGCTCCAAAAATACGAACCCGTCAAACCTCCCGTGACGACGGCCCTGCATATTACATATAGTCTTGATGTGATATGTAATATGTATATGTGCTGTGCAGGGCAGGGGTTCCTCCTTATAGGAATCACGATTTTCCTGGTTTGGCTCTCAGGTACGTTTTTATATTTGGCTCTGTTGTTACCTGGGAGTTGAATTGGGATATTGCCCATTATAAAAGTGGTAAGATTATTACTGATTCTATTGCTTTTGGGAGGGGGCCAAGTGATTCTGGTGTGGCGAGGACCTGGCATCAGATCAGGATTATTCTGATTTCAGGACTGAATATATAGATTTTTCATTGTAAATATTCAGTTCTAATTTTGGTATTTCCCCCCATTTGTACATGTACTTGAACATGTTTTGCGCCATATTTAACAAAATAGCAAATAATATACTTACTTTGGAGTGGGCGCACTTTCAGCCATTGATGTTGTTGTTGTTGTAACCACGTGATCATGCACCTAGCACTCGATCCGTCCGTTTGTTAGGAAGATTTAAAGAAATTATATTTTAACAAGAGCTCCGCGGAGCAAGATGTCCCGCCTGGCGCAGTTTGATAGTACACAAGGAGCTTGTAATAACCTTAGGGTTAGTGAGCACCATGAGCGTTCTGTAGAATGATGCGAGATGTTGCTAAAATACACCTATGAAATATTAAATCATTCCATTGTACGGGGCGCCAAGTGGGGCATGGCTCAATTTTGTCAACAAAATTCATTTTTGTGCCACAAAACTCAATTCTGTGTCACAAAATTCAATTCTGTGTCACAAAATTCACTTTTGTGTGCCACAAAATTAACTTTTGTGTAACAAAATTCAATTCTGTGTCACAAAATTCAATTGTGTCACAAAATTCAATTCTGTGTCACAAAATTCAATTCTGTCAATTCTGTGTAACAAAATTCAATTCTGTGTCACAAAATTCAATTCTGCACACATAATTAACCTGTCCTGCATGGCGCCCCGTACATTGAGGGAAAAGAAATTATAATGAAATGTAAAGTTTTCCTTGACCTTGGGGTTAGCGGGCACCATACGCTTTATGTAGAATCATGCAAGATGATGTTACAAATGCACCTATGAATATTAAAGCATTCCATCAATGGAAACAGAAGTTATTGCATATCAACCCCAATGTTAATGTTTGTGATGGACAGACGGACAGACAGACGAACAGACAACTTTTGCATCCCTATATCCCATTTTCGCTACGCGAGGGGATAATAAACTGAAACCAAAACACTTATTTTTCAACAAACACAGCTAAACACAAACGAGAATGCCACCAACGACATGTATCTCCTGGCACCGATGCTAAATTGCTATACAATACATTTTTGAAGTCCGTGACCTTGACCTTGGGGTTACAAGACACCATGAACTTTCTGCAGATGATGCGGAATGTTCTTACAAATGCATGTATGAAATATTAAAACATTCCATTGAGGGAAACAGAAGTTACAATAAATAAACCCAAGCGTTAAACTGAGCATTTTCTAAGCCCACGACCTTGACCTTGTGGTTAGCGGGCACCATGGGCTTTCTGTAGAATCATGCCGGATGTTGCTATAGTTTACACATAAGAAGTATTAAAGCATTCCATCAAGAGAAACAGAAGTTGTAATGAATTAAACCGAGCGTTAAGTTTTCCAAACCCGGAATTTTCTAAGCTCGTGACCTTGACCTTTGGGGTTAGCGGGCACCATGGGCTTTCTGTAGAATGATGCGAGATGTTGTTTCAAATGCATGTATGGAATATTAAAGCATTCCATTGAGGGAAACAGAAGTTACAACGAATTAACCTGAACTCTAATTTTTAGAAACATAGCCAAAGGCAAAAACTAACGTTGACGGCATGTGAAAAGTAGGTCAATGAACCATGAAAAACAGGCCACGGTCACATGGGCTCCCTCTGTGTGAGATGGGTACACCACAGAGTTGATGTATACCGATGCATTCCAACAAGGGAAACAGAAGTTGTGATAAATTAAACTGAGCGTTAAGTTTTCCAAACACGGACATTTCTAAGTCAGTGACCTTGACCCTTGGGGTTAGCGGGCACCATGGGCTGTCTGTAGAATGATGCGGGATGTTGTTACAGATGCATGTATGGAATATTAAAGCATTCCATTGAGGGAAACAGAAGTTACACTTAATTAACTTGAGCGTTCAGTTTTAGAAACGGAGCTAAACGCAAAAACTTAACGTTGGATGCATGTGAAAAGTAGGTCAATGAACCATAGAAACTAAGTCAAGGTCACATGGGCTCACTATGTGTGTGATGGTTACACCACAGTGTTGATGTATACCAAGTATGGAGATCGTAGGACTTATAGTTTTCTGGAAACTGAGCTAAACGCACAAACTGAACGTGAAATGTTGACGCCGCCTACACCGACGCCGACGCATACGCCGACGGAAAAGCTATGCCTATGTCCCGCTTCTGCTAAAGCAGGCGGGACAAAAATGACGTCACATATTACGTCCCATCGGAAAATCACGTTCGGAAACAATGTGATCCAATACCATGACTATGGATCATTATCAGCATTACAGGAGTGTGCTATTTGATTATAGTGTAGCAGCAGCACTTAAATAAGTGCTCTAGTTAAGGAGATGGGTCAACTGGAAGTACCACATTAAGTGTCATATATCAAAATGTTCGTCTTGGTGTCCGGATTCTGAAAACCAATGTTGCCATTGTGGCAATTTTGTGCCGGCTGAGATTTTGGGGTAAAAAGACGGAATTTTTGATAAAAAGTGGGGAAAACTGGAATCGACAAATATTACGAAATTGTTTACATATGTAATCCACATATTCATATCATCTACATATATGATATTGTACAATATAATTAAAGCATTTTCTGGCATATAAACCATACATTTTAGTTAACCGTTCCAAGGCGGTTCCCATTTTCTCACTTTTGCAGTGAAAATACGAATACGTATGGAAGCCAATGATGCCAGAACATTTTCACATTTACATTTTCAAGTACAGGAATGAAATTTGTAATATAAAGTGTATTCACACAATATCTTCTTGTGTTAATTAGTATATAGTCCGTGCCGTCTTAATTTAGAGCATAAACACATCAATGTGTCTCAAAAAGTGGCACACTCGGGATAAAATTGCGGAATTAAAACAAACAGAGATTTTAACCATTCAGTTAAGGATTTAACAGTCCGTTCAGCTAACGGATGTTTTGAGCAACCGGGCCCTGGTAAGTAAAGTTGTCTTAATTCCTCTAACCAACTGTATTAAATAATAAATTATTGTTCTCTATATTTAATAAATACATACCTCCTTATCTGTCCCAGATAATTACCTGGTGATGGAGCTTGAAAAAAGTGAAAGTAGTAAAGTTTTAATTTAAGTTCAAGCTCCATCTACCAGGTATTTATCTGGGACAATAAATACCTCAATGGAGGTATTTACTACTTATATAATATGGTTTAGTGATCTGAAAATAAGTGAACTTCATGAAACCAAGAAACCAATTAAAATTCTCCTGCTGACTAATTCATGAATATTCACGAGACCTTGTCAATATTGATGAGTCGGGTGACTAAATTGGTCGAATTAAATGGTATAAACGTACGTTTGATGGGACGTCATAGGCGACTTCGCTAGATGCAACAATCAAAACAGCAACCATCGTGGCGTCATATGTTCTACCAAGAGATTTATAGTGTAAATAGAAACACTGAATTAATTTAGTGTACGTGATTGTTCAAACCTTACCATTGTGTTGCCACAAAAAAGTGTTGAAGTCATATTAGATTCCATCTTATTGCATGTATGCATCATAATAATAAACGGGGTTAATTCTATTTTAGACCAGTGTACATCGACAGAAGTAGGTTTCGTCGTCGAGGAGCTCGAGGCATGTTGTCACAGATCTCATGAATAGGAATATACCACAATAAATGTGCATGCTTCCCTGCACGACCTGTTAAGAAGACGTGTCTGTTTGCAGCTATCTCTGGACGATGGTGAATGAAGAGGACAAGACTGGACTGGATACTACAATTGTTTAATTGTTTCTACACCCATCAGAGGCTTTGACACAGTGTAGTATCATTTTCGTATCAGCTTCTTGAATGGACTTCATTAACGGTGGACCGTGTTACTTTAACGACCCTCAATGCCTGACCTCCGCTGATAAACAGAACTTGATTTTCAGCAAGCAAGGTACAATTGTGCATTGTGTAATACTGTACAAGCGCAGACTTATTCCTGCAATTAGTGAGAACTTGTGTCCAGTTTGGTGGGATCCGGATTGCTGGTCGCACGTTTATAGCACTTCCTTGCACGCCCCATGTTCGTTTCGCATGCGTTTGGTCCTGGATGCTGCACTTAAGATACTTGTCGAACACTACATGAATTTACTGTACAGCGATGTCACTGTTAGAGTCTACTGGATTCAAAATAAAATTGAAGAGCCCCATCACCATTTCTTCAATGTAATTGTGGCAACATGTCGTGTTGTGTCATTCATCATCTGAATGCAGGCATGCCCAACTAATACGATGAAATCACATGCTGTTATAGTGGACACTGTTTATATTCCTTCCAGACATGGAATAGGCTGTGATTTTACTGTTGATACCATTTTACCATCCTCAGTAAACATGCTTATCGGAACTGGCGCATTTTCATACGACATGATTCTTGCTCATGGAACTTTTTTCTTGGCAGTGACAGCCAAAGGACAATAGTTTTTTGTCCATACTCGCAGTATTCTGCTTTACTTTAACGTACTTTCTCATTTCAGACATTGCTTTCAGAACTGACCGTGGCAATATATCACACAGGCTTTTTCAATGTTTCCATCGTCTGAGTCTGGGTCTGCAAACCTCTCTTCCACAAACTTTGTTAACACCCTGGTCCCCTTTTCAAGTGAATTTACCGGACTATCCTCATTATCTGCTGGTGCAATGGCCGCGCTTATTTATTGCAGCACAGAATAACATTTGGGGTACGGTATGTGAAAATTTGTGATTTGCTTGTTTAGGACAGGGCAGGCATCTGGACACCCCCATCTGGTTCCGCGCCTGGTGTGGTGATTTCATCTCCCAATGATGAAACGTTTAAGTTTGCGTCCAATGTAGTATATTGCAATACGAACGACATGTATATATACAAATATCGTACAGTAATGTTATACATGTGTGCGTCAAATAACCTGTTAATTTGAAGTACACTGACATGCAAGGAAATTGGTGCTGTCTTGGAACGGTCAGTTGCCAATTATGGTTTATATGTTACAGAAGGTATTTTAATTGCTATATGTCAGTTATACATGTTATGACCCTGTTTGCATTATATAAGTGTCATGTACTCTCAAAAATTGCGGATTCCAGTTTTCAGCATTTTTGACAAAGTCATCTTTTGACCCAAAAATCTCAGCCGGCACAAATGGTAACATTGGTTACTAATTCCTGACCACAAGACGAACATTTTGGAATATAACATGTAATATGGTACTTCCGGTTGACCCCTCTCAAAATTTGCCGGGAGCTGCTGCTCTACTATTAGGAGCTACACTGGTCACACATCCCATAAGCCCCGTTTCCTCAATCACAGCCACACATATAAAAGTGGAAAAGCCACAGAGACTGTTAATCCTGTAGATCAACCATTATGTATGGCTGTGTTTGTTTGTGTATTGGTGTTTAACAACCTATCCACAGCTACGGTCATGTAAGGCCGGGCCAACTGGTTCGATCCCGTATTTAACCTGCTGCATTGGGTGGAGTGAGTGAGTGAGTGAATAAGGTTTAACGTCCGCTTTTCTGACATAGAGGTACAAGCCTCAGGGAGTCTACACGCAGACGGGTCAACGGGGTCGTGTCCCGTATCCACATGTCCGAGGGGGGGTAATCAGAACGGAATATTTACCATATGTGGCAGTGGAGAAATGGGGCTTATGGGTTTTGTGCAGGATCTGCACTGTCCGTCATGCCATCATTGAAACACCCGTCATGCGTCTAACAAGCTATATATATCGATATCAGGCTATAGGAGTGTGCTGTTTCACCAGGAGCTAGACTGGTCACAAATCCCATAAACCCCATTTCTCCAGTCACAACCACAAGTGTGTCAATAAGTGTCTAAATCAATGCCTCAGTTCATGAGATGTCTGAAGGACTTGATTAAGGCAGTATGACACATTTTAACCCATTTGAGTTGTTGAAAAAAAAAATCGCATAATTTTGTTTATTTCTCGATAAAGGTATCCATGTATGTTGTTACCACTCGTTTGAACTTTTCAGAGGAAATAAAGAAAACCGGGATTTTTTCTCTCTGAAGTTTCATACTACTCTAATTGTATCCCGTCAGTAATGGGTTAAATTCCCTTTCAGATTCCACGTGTGTGAATTTAGATGAATTCAAGACAAACAACCCGTACTATATTCACCCTATTGCTGATGTGATATTTGGCGATCTCGAGAGAAACAACGATAACTGTGTGGATGTCTCGGAAATAAGTATGGAATTCTTCAAAATTGACGAAGACGGTAAGTTATAACAAGGGCTTCATTATCAATAAACTAATGCCCTCGCTGGCAACCTTGATAATAAAATTAACAGAAATCCTCAGTGACCTTGATAACTTATGTTTTATTCATAATGAGCTTTGATAAAAAATGGTTTATTTTTGTGACATTTGTTCAAGCATTATTTAAGTAATTAACTCATAATGGACATGTTGTTATTGTTTAATACTCAACAATTGTCTCGCCCACATTAGTAGACAGACCCGCATTAGTAGGCATCAACAATTTGGACATACATGTACGTCCAAATGTTGAATAACTCCTGACCCATTACTCGGATCAGGACCAAACTTCACAATAGATTATCCACTCAGTGTCATTCGGGTGACCTTGACATTTGTGACCTTGCCATTGACACTCACAGGAGATCGCCTAAATAATAACACAATTCAGATGAAGTGACGGCAATTTACATTTTGAATTCTGCAGCCATCTTGATTTTGTTTTTGTGGCTGATCAATCCACAGGCGATTCTAGCGTGTCTTGGATGGTCAATTATTGTTTGTATATACATGAAACACCTTTCTGAACAATGCACAAAACATTTCAATTGCGTCCGGGTGTAATAATAATAGTACTTAGAAAGGTATAAAACTCCAATTCGCCACCATTGAAACAAAAAGCCACGCGATGTAGACATCTGGAACTCGCCTATACAACGCATTACAGCGTGTCAAAACCGTTGCTTGGGGTGGGTTTTCGGCATAGATTTTACAGTTGCTAATACATTAACATAACTCTCAAAGATTTTGAGTGTAAACTGCACTAAACAATAAGCGTCTCACTAACCTAAATTCGCTTTTTAAAATCAAACACCTTCACTTCCTGATTAAAAATGAACGTTAGCCGCCATACATTGTTCAGAAAGGTGTTTCATGTATATACAAACAATAATTGACCATCCAAGACACGCTAGAATCACCTGTGGATCAATCAGATAACGCAATTCATGGTAAAAGATGAGAATATAAAGGCAAAACCAGCACTTTATGTTTGCCATGCTACTTCTGGGTTATATAATGCTCGTATCAGATGCTTATCTGGATCAAAACTGGTCGTAAAACCAATTTCTCCAGTCAAAGCCATATTAGTTTAAGGTTGTCCTTATGTTCGCGTCTCATTTCAGGCAACGGGATGCTCAGCATGCAAGAGTATGAGCATTACTACATAAAAGTGAGTACCGGTACATAATGGCTACCAGCTGACAACATAAGCTTAATTACAATGCGACATTCGGCATACGTGTAAACAATTATTTCAATGTCTTCACTCATTGTTTGGAAGCTACCACGCAGGTATTATTCCTGCTAAAATATGCTAATTACAATGACACATGCTATTCAAACATGTATGACTAGAGCAAGTGAGCAGAGGCCCACGGATACACCCGGCCCCGCATGAACTGACAAACAAAAATATTAACAGACAGACAGACAGACAGACAGACGGACACGTTTGTTTGTTGAGGTTTAACGGCCTATCAACAGCTAAGGTCATTTAAGGCCGGGTCAATGGGTTTAGTACTAAATCCCATATATTACCTGTACAAGTACATGTACATGTTCAAGTACATGTACAAATGGAGGGGGGGGGGGGTGGTGATCCCAAAATCAGAGCTGAATATTTACACTAAAATAACTATATATTCAGCCCTGAAATCGGAATGATCCTGATCTGATGTCAGGTCCTCGCCACACCAGAATCACTTGGCCCCTCCCAAAAGTAGTAGGATCAGTAATAATATTACATCTTTTATAATGGGCAATAACCCAATTCAACTCCCAGGTAACAAAAAGAGCCAAAGATAAAAACGTACCTGAGGACCAAACCAGGCAAATCGTGATTCCTATAAGGAGGAACCTCGACGGACGGACAAACAGACGGAAATAAGAAACTAAAACTCCTACAACATATCCTTTATAGCAGCCTCGATAGGATAAGACTTATCATGTGTTTGACACATGTTTGCTCCTGATGACAGAGTGTGGGATCACATGGTTTCCGAGCGGAGTGACGTCGTGTTTTTAGATGTGCTAATTGCATTCTAACAGAATGAAACATTTTTTTATGACACATAGCACAGAAATTTGCTGAACTGTTTGCCCTGTATCAAACAGTTTGCTTTACTCGCATGATTCTGTCATTTTGCCGAAGAATCGGTTTCTGTCAATGAAATAAAATCTTGAGCATGTGTATGTAAGAAATAAGTACTCGATACTTTGTGAAAGTTGATGTAAAGAACTCTTAAAATATAACGTACCCATAAAACACATGTCATCGTCTTTGGTGTGTTATACAGGGTGGTTCGAAATGTATGTCCCCTTTAAATAGTCAGAACTTGTATTCTAAGTAAGATAATTTGATTTGATTTATTATTGTTTAACGGCCTATCATGTTTAACAGCTAAGGTAATTTAAGCAAGTTTGCGCAGTTCAACAATTTGATTTATTGGTGTTTAATCGTATTACTCACACAAGGGGTATAACCAGATTAAACCCTCACATACAAGAATGCCAAAGACGTACTTGAAGGCCAAAACAGGTCTCCGTTCGCGTTCGCATACTGGTAAGGATGCATCCTGTAGCCTATTTCATCAACATTGCAAAGTATACTTTGAGGGAGTAATCATTTATTTTTCCTGAAATGCATTATTTCATATAGAACTAACATATGCATATATTTGATGATTAAAATTATGCAAAATTATTATACTGAATTTATTACATTATCACAGCCAAATTGGCCGTGATAATGTAATAAATTCAGTATAATAAAAATTAATAAATTTATCATAAAATTGAAAATTTCTCCCTCAAAGTATACTTTGCTACTAAAGTATACTTTGCAATGTTGATGAAATAGGCTACTGGTACCCACAATGCAACAACGAATAGTGTGAATGGATGCATATGCTGCTCTGTGGCTACACTGGCCTAAACTCAAGTCAGAAAGAAATAGAGAATAGTAGGTTAGTGCCGTGAATGGGAAAAAATATCTGGCAAGGCTCAGGAAACGGGATGGGCGAGGCTCTGCCGAGCACATCCCGTTTCCGTGCTGCGCCAGATATGTTTTCCCATTCACGGCATTGACCTACTATTCTATTTATCCCGTCAACACCTTCAAATGGCTGTAAAATGCAAAAATTGTATTGACTGGATATCAAAAATGTTTCACGGCACCGTGTTTCACAGCACATACGCACTGTGTTGACGGGATAAGTCATCTTTCATGGCAGATCAAACATGTGTACAGTCCATCTTTCTTCTATTGCAGATATTTCATCATTTAAACGGACACCACGGCAAGTAAGGTCAGAGGTCGTCACACTATCGGCACCAGCCTGACAGACATGAGGAACACAAGATATATAACAGACCTCTATCCTGGGGCCCGTTTCACTAAACTTCGTAAGACTAAAATGTTCGTAAATGGAAAATTATGAAAAATCTGTAAATTTCACATTAACAATGTTTTCTTGTAAACAATTATTGGATTTACATGCTCAATAAATGTAAATCCATCAATTGAAATTACTAGAGTATCCTAAATGTGCACTTAAGAACATTTTAGTCAGAAGAAGTTAAGTGAAACGGGCCTCTGATCTTTATAGTGCAGATCCAGATGAACCGGCTTGAAACAAGCCGTCACATCAGAATATGCACACTTCTTTTAGTTTGTTACTCCTTTTCTGATTACTCAAATATACTGGAAATTCAGATGGAGTTGATTGATTGACTGGTGCTTAAAGGCCTATCAACAGCTATGGTCATTTAAGGTCCGAAAATAGAATAACCCGGCCTGGTGCCAGGTCCATACCACACCAAAGTCACTTGGCCCTGTCTCCTAAAAGTAATAGGATTACAAATAATCTTAATACTCACATAAGGGGTATAACCAGATTCAACTGTCACATACAAGAATGCCAACAAGGTATGTGAGAGCCAAACCAAAGCACTCCGGTCGGGATTCTGGTAAGGATGAACCCCGATCGTTAAATTACCCATCGCATGCTCCCATCTGCCATCCACAAATTAAGATGGAACAGCCCATTAAAATGATGGTCCTTTATGGTGAACGGGTTAATAACAACATAAAATAATGCTCAGTCCTGGGAATATTTTTGTTTTGCAGTTGTTGTTATTGGATTAAACTGGTTTGTTTTATCAAAACTAAACTTGATGTTATTGTTGTAATGCTCCAGTGGAGGAGATAATTTTCCAAGCAAGGCATATAATACATGCAGACTCACTGATGCTGCACTTCGCACATGTGTAAAATGTTTCATGTCGAACAATGCACCGGGAGATGACGAGATGACATTCCGCTCTACTTAATAGTGCTATTGCATAAACGCAGTTTTCATCTAGTAACCAGCACAAATTTCTTGAGCAGGTTACTATACGAAAATGTGTTTCTGCAGCTCTTCTGCTTGTAGCTGAATGGGAATTCGTCAGGAATCTGGCATTTATTTCAACGTGAAACATGTTACGTGGGCGCGGAGTGCAGCAACAATAAGACCAAGAGATATTCAAAACAAGTTCTAATACTGACTGTCTCTCTTACTCTCAGAATTAAACCTACGTCTACTTTCTGCATGATTCAGCAGGGTGTTTTACCCATAGGAAAGTCAGTGTGTGAATTTTGTTTCACATCTGATATCCCCACCTGCAGGGAATTCTGGCTGTCTAATTCAGGAAATGTGTGTGGTCTAATTTAAACATGATGAAGTGGGTACTCACACCACCATTTCCTTTCCTCCTGGTGACACCAAGGCTGGAGAAATTGAAATAATATTGGCATACGCCGCTGTAAGAAACCCCCTTTATGTTAACCCTAGCTACACGAGTGGCCTACGATATTGTATGGAGAGATAGCGTAGCGGGGTAGCAATTTTGTTTCTATTTTAACACATGTTGTCTAAGATACAACATTTTTATATAATTATTTACTACTCAGTCTACTGTCTGTTCCACGTTTTGCTGCCGACAAACTTTTGGCCATTAAACACATTAAATCTAAAAAATATTTAGAAGTACCGGTAAGTACTTTTTCATCAATAACAAAAGTTACCCTCCCCAAAAAAGATTATTTGATGAAATTCCATCAAATATTGATTTTATTGCGAAAAAACGATTTTCCTATGGGAATTTAACATGGGGGCTAAACTAGATTTTTTTTAAATATTTTTTTATTTGTGGACCGATTTTCAAAATCTAACTTGTTTTCTTAGTTACATCATTTTCAAGCTATCTCGTCAGGTTTCGGAGTCAATTTCCAAAATTATTCGTTCAATTTGGAAATTGACTCCCCATGTGAAATTCCCATAGGAAAATAGTTTTTTCGCAATAAAATCAATATTTGATGGAATTTCATCAAATTTTTTTTTTTGGGGAAGGTGACTTTTTTTGTTATTGATGAAAAACTACTTACACTTAAGTATATTTTAGATTTAATGTGTTTAATAGCCAAAAATTTGTCGGCAGCAAAACGTGCAACAGACAGTAGTATTTATTTCACCATAAAAGTGGATGCTGTTGCTACTCATTTAAACTAGGGTTGTTATCGAATATTCGAATATTCGAATATTCGGTTGTTGTCCGAATATTCGAATACCGTTTTGCTATTCGAATAGTAAAAAAAAAAAATATTTTTTTTTTTCTATCAATTTTCTGTGTACCGAAGGGATTAATCGTTATTTAAAGTCAACACTTTGATATCTTGAGATGTGTGAAAGTTTGCGACAGCCATCGTCGGCCATCGTCGGTAAACAATAACCCGCGAACTCGTTAACTAACGTGTTTGTGTACAGCGCCGATGGGCACACAGGCTTAAACAGGTATGACGTCGGTCTCCGTATTAGCGGCACGCATTTGTAGTATTGATTGAAGAAGTTTGTTGTTGATTGGTGTAAGATCTATCGATAGTTTGTCGGTGCACCGTCTTTTATGGGGGCGTTTGCATTTGTGCATTGAATCGAACAAATTCGGTATGGTTAAACCATTGTATTTTCAACAAGAAATAAAGAAAATATGGAAATGTTTGTTAAAAGGTTCATACTACTAAGTAATCTAAACGATTGAAATAAAATGGAAATAAACTGGGTCAAGGCTACTCGAATGTAATGTCAAGGCCACTGGCTCATGTAATATTTAACCAGACATCACATCACTGCTGACATCAACACTGATGCTAAGGTGGCAACATAAAAGCTGCACTATTCTTTGATCAGCAAAGAAAACACTTTGAGGCACATACCATATTTATTCTAATAGTAGACCCCTCTCTAATAGTAGCTCCACTCCAATATTTTTCGAACAAATTGTTTTATTGTCACTCACATATAAAAGGCATTTCAAACATCCTATCTGGTGGAATAATAAGTAGCCTATTTCACTAACATTGCAATGTATATTTATCTAGCAAAGTATACTTTGAGGGAGAAAATTTCAATTTAAGGATAAATTTATTAATTTTTAGCCAGGTTTTTTTTTAAAAAATCCAGGCTATTGGATTGGCGAAAGCCGGGCGGGTGGGCGGGCGGGTGGGCGGGCGGCAGGCGGCGTCCACAATCAATGTTAAGTTTTCGTGTTCGAGTCCATTTCTTTGTTACTGTACCACCTAGGACCACCAAACTTTCACAGCTTCATAATCAAGGGTGCCCACCACAATATTACTATCCAACATGTTATTTTTTTTTTAACTTGACCCATTTTTTCTGCGCAGTCGACTTAGCCATTTTCAATGTTAAGTTTTCGCGTTTACAATGTTATGTTTTCGTGTTTGAGTCCATTTCTTTGTTACTGTACCACCTAGGACCACCAAACTTTCACAGCTTCATAATCAAGGGGTGCCCACCACATATTACTATCCAACATGTTACTTTTTGTTTAACTTGACCCATTTTTTCCGCGCAGTCGACTGAGCCATTTTCAATGTTAAGTTTTCGCGTTTACATGTTAAGTTTTCGTGTTACTGTACCACCTAGGACCACCAAACTTTCACAGCTTCATAACCAAGGGGTGCCTACCACATAAAACTATCCAACATGTGACCATTTTTTTACCTTCACCTATTATTTCTACGTAATTGACTTAGCCATTTTCAACGTTAACTTTTTAACGTACGTCTGGTTAAAGTTTTTTTGTTAAAAGTTTTTTGTTATACTATATCTCTGCAACTGCTTCGCCCATTACCTTGAAACTTCACATGGGTGTTTATCATCATCCATATTTTCATTCTACCCCCCAACCGTGCGGCTCCTGTGCCCAATGTCAAGGTCAAATTACTTTGAATTTTTTTGTTAAAGTTTTTTCGTGTACTATATCTCTGCAACTGCTTCACCCATTACCTTGATACTTTACATGGGTGTTTATCATCATTGTCGCACCCGCTTGCAGAAAGCGCGATATCGTCGGCATTTTGGCATACGTTGGAAAAAACCTGGCCTTCGTGGCTTTGCCTCGTTTCTTGTTATTATACTTATTTTATTACATTATCACAGCCATTTTAGCTGTGATAATGTAATAAATTCAGTATAATAATTCTGAATACTTTTAATCATCAAATATATCAGTCGGTAGTTCTATATGAAGTAATGCATTTCGGG
>CM055265.1:50195857-50261434 GCA_029237695.1 Conchocele bisecta | reverse complement strand
GCAACCAACGTAGGCCCTGATTAGTACATCATTGCAGCCTCACAATGTGTAGTCCTGATCAGCCTGCACATTCATACATTCCGATCGTTGCTAATTAGCCCTAGACTAAAAGTGGCAACCAGCGTATGCTCAGATCACATTGTGGCACACCAGATTCACTTAGCTCACCCCAAAAGTAATATGATTAGCTCTAATCTTATTACTTTTTTAATGGGGCATAACAGGATTTAGCTGTCAAGTAGAAGGGGGTGAAAAATGTACCGTGAGGAGGGCCAAGCCATGTAATGTGCATTCCGGTAAGGATGAAAGCCGATCATTAAATTACCCATCGCTTGCTCCCAACCAACCACCCACCATGGACTTGAGACGAACGCCGTACTTAACCAGAATATGAATAAAGATACCAGAAGTAGACATTATCACATTGTTTAATTGATATTTATGTCACAATGTTAGCATGCATTCCTACATTTTAAGTACATTTTGTTATACCGTATGTCCTAAATTTCCTATGTTGTGCAGAACGTGAATTTTATTTTTTGCTAATCTCCTACCCTAATTTTTCCTCGATTTTTATTTTTATTTTTTTTGCCCGCCCGCACCAAATTTTTAAAAAAGAAATCAGTAAACCAAGTCATTAAAAAAAAAAGGCCTTATTGTAAATTTTCTGAATCCTTTCCTGAGATATCGCACATCTTTTTAGATTCAAAATCACTTGGCTTGTCTCATATACTGTAGAGAATAAATGAAGAAAACATGTTTTCTCAAAATGTGCATACTAATTGTAATTGTATACAGCATATATTAAAGAGTTATTCAAATCCACCATATTTCAGTCAAAATACAAGATCTTTGATTGAAAAATCTGATCAATTTCTTTATTTCTCCATAGATGCATATGTTGCTACCACTCATTGAGACGGTACTACTGTAATTGTATTGAGCCTGTAATGAGTTAATCGAGTCCATCACATTTCAGAGTTCTATGTGTGGCAGTGGGAGAACGAGCTAGGCCGATTGAACACCTACGACGTCCGTAACTCCATCGAGCTCGAGTCTGGCCGTGACAGTAAGGACGTGAGATGGAGCAGCAGAACACCGTCACCGATGTACATGAACAATGTAAAGTATCACGTGTCAAGTGACTGGACAAATGAGGCTTATGTGATTTGTGACCAGTGTATCTCCTGATCAAATAGCACACTCCTGCAGCCTGATAGCGATCTATATTGCGTAGTAGTAGCATGATGGGTGTTTCTTTGACTTAACAGGCTGATCTGGGACTACACTGGTCGCAAAACCCATAAGCCCCATTTCTCAAGTCACAGACGCATACACAGATGTAGATTGATACAGGATTAACATGATTATGTAAAATACCGGTCTATTCCAGTGAAGACACTGGTCTTGTCGGGTAAGACACCCGTGGTCCCGGAGTGCTCCAAGTTGGTTGACGATGCCCATGTCTATCACGAGGGCGCCGACGTCTGGGACTGCAAGCTGAACCAGGTACGACATTTTTATATGGGTAATCTATCATTCCGCTGGCTTCTGCACACTATGTATTCTAAATTTGTGGCTTTGACTGGAGAAATGGGGCTTATGGGTTTTGCGAGCAGTGTAGATCCAGATCAGTATGTGCATCCGCAGTCTGATCAGGATCTACACTGCTTGCCATTCCAACAATGAAACACCCCTCGTACTCCAAACAAGCAATATAAGTTATTGTGATCCTACACAGTCAATATGGTGCCATATTGCCCGGCTGAATCTATATTCACCCGAGCCGCAGCCGAGGGGATTATAGCTTCAGACGGGCAATATGACACCATATTGTCTGTGTAGAACCACAATAACTTATTTGTCATACCATAGATTCTTTATATTTCTCCAGCATTTAGTCTTATAAGTGTATTGGTACATGTACATGTATAACGTCATAGAATTATGGCGCCAAATGGCATGACATCATGACGTTACAAAAATAACCTGATGTCATCCCGACATAAACAAGTAGAAATTCGTTAAAGGTACATGCCCACGCAGCAGGTTACACTGTACTACTATTTTTAATTTTCTGTCATGCCTTATATGAGCCCATTTGTCTACCAACTGCCTTATAATTTTTACCCTAACGAGTTGTTTTGAATTACGGCGCGTGTTAATTGGTGTTAAATCGCAGTTTATATGCCGCGACTAGAAAGGGTATTTTCCGACCTCGTGCTATTTTTACCAATACTCTTCACGTGACACGGTAAATCATATTACATCTTTGACATGCGCAGTGAAGTATCGGAAGTTGAGAAGAAAAATCTCTGTTCGAGTCCAAATCTAAATCTCCACGTAGCTCTTTCCATTTGGTGATAAGGTCGCCAATATTAACCACTCTCTCTCAGAACTGCCTGTCCCTCAGACATTTCGCCTTTTTTTTGGCCGACGTCCTGGGACGTTTCGACATGTTGATATTCTTGTTTACATATTGGGAAGCCCACTGGCGCGCGTAGTATACTGCGCATGCGCACCGCAAGCCGTGATGTGAAAGTCGTCGTCCCCGCACATTATCAAAATAGACTGTTACCGCCGTGCGTCGCTAACAGTAAATTGATAATTAATAGATGATTATATTTGTATAGCGGGCACTCGTAATTTTTAGAACTGGTGGAATAGTGACATAATTATACACTTATTTAATTCCTATACAGAACATTTTGTGCCTACTGCGCGGGTATGTACCTTTAATAACTTGGTACATTCTAAATTTGTACATTCCAAAATAGAATGTTTGGTTTCTTAATTATATCATTTCCAGTCTGTATGGCTATGTTTCAGAGGTGAATTCCTTACTTTTCCTCTTCGACTTGGCCTCGATCCACCGCTATTTTGAATTGATCCATATTATTGACAGGTAATATGGGCTCATATTACTCGTCAAGTTGACCAATCAAAACGGAAGAAATTTATCTGCGGTATGACAAATATTGTATTCCGGCTACAGGAGTGTGTTATTTGATCAGGGGATACACTGGTCATCAATCCATACATCTGGGGCTGCATGCTCAACCAGGTACGACACATCTATATGGGCTGCTATCAATCGACTGGCTATGTATTCTATATGTGTGGCTGTGACTGGAAAAATTGGGCTTATGGGTTTTGCGACCAGTTTAGATCCCGATCAGCCTGTGCCTAGTCTGATCAGGATCTACACTGTTCATCATTCCATCAATGACGCACCCTATTCATAATTGCTTATCACAAGCTATATATATTGTTATCAAACTACAAGACTGTGCTACACTACCGCTTGCGTTAATCTTGCCAATTTTCAGTTATTTAAACCTATCTTGAACATGTACCGGTTATGTTAACTTCAACCAAACAGCTTGATTGGTCGAGTCTGAGAATAGCTTAGGCTCAACCAATCAAGCTAGTTGATTTCAAGTATACTCATCGAGTTAATGCTCAAAAGTTTTAATACCGCTGACAAGATTAACGCAAGCGGTAGTGTATTTGACCTGGAGCTACACTGGTCACAAATCCCGTAAGCCCCTTTCTCCAATAACAAGTGGTGGTTGGCTGGCAGCTGCATTCGATGGAAAATGTAACAATCAGGATTAACCCTTACCGGAATCCCTACCGGAGACCTGGTTTCGCCCTCCAGTACATCTTTGGCATTCTTGTTTGTGATAGTTGAATCTGGTTATACCCCTGATCACAGGTTGAAGTAACATCCCAAGGCCTATACATACATTAAATATACCTAATAGTATCAATAAGTGAAAAAAAAAGTAAGTTAACCTTTTTTTTTACTCCCTGTTATAACACATTACCAAGGTTCATATGTTTTTTATGGGCCATACTCGGATGGCCTCGAGACAACGGTCACGAAACAATTAACCTATTTATGTCATGTTCACCTATTGCAGAAGTTAGGCAAATGTTAGCCCCCCGCAATGATGTATTCTCCGATACGCTATGTCAACACGTTTTCGAGCTATGGATTATTTTGTTCCAACAAAGTTCCGCATTTGTCTCTATTAAGAAGACATCGTGCACATTTATTTCATTAACTTTCCCGGTGACGCGTCAGCTGGTACCATTTCATGGCTTTGCTTACAAGGTAAACAGGTGACTGGCTGGTAACCAGTCAGTGTAACATGAAGCTTACGCATGACATTCCAAGAATCTTAACCACTCATAAGCTTAGCGATGACGTCATTTGGGAAAACCCATCAACAATTAGACAATATGGCTTCCCGAGAAATGATAGAAATGTTGGTGCGCTTGAATTGTCTGTCGTGACGCATTGGACTGGTATAAATGTAGGTTTGATCAAATGTTCGATTGGAAACATATGTTGTTTCGATGCAAACTGTTTCTTAACGGGTCCGGACGATGTAAAAGTGTAGTTTGAAGCAAATGTTTGCGCCGTCATATAGTAGTATAGGCTCAAAAAATGTTACCGAAATATTACGACTAAAGATAAATGCGGAAATTTGTTGAACAAAATAATCTCTAGCTTGAAAACCTGTTGACATAGCGCATCGGGGAATATATCGTTGCTGAGGGCTAACATTTGTCAAACTTCTGCAATTGTCAAATATGATATAAGTCGCTTGACTGTTTCGTGAGAGTCCGTTGTCTCGAGGCCGTCCGAGTACGGACCATTAAAAACATAGGCACCTTGTATTGTGTTCTAACAGGGAATAACCTTTTTTTTCAACTGATTTTTTCCCAGTTATTGATACTTTTAGGTATATTTAATGCATTTCTAGACCTTGGTTCATTACTTCAACCTGTGCCCCTGATTAGAGTAATACGATTATTCATAATCCTATAACTGTTAGGTTATTCTAAATTCAGGTCTGTAAACTTGCTTCGATGTAAAGATTACGTTCTGAACCCATTGGCCGCCTGGCCTTAAATGACCTTAGCTGTTGATATGCCTTTAAACACCAATACATCAATCAATCTCCAGTCAGAGCCACATGACCTTAGTTGTTTCCGGGACGTTAAACCCATTCACTTTTCACTTGTAGACAAACGTGGACAACAACAACAACAAGTTCTACTTCATCCAGTTGCTGGAGAGTAGCGACAAAAAGATCTACCATGTCTTGTTCCACTGGGGCCGCGTCGGCTACAAAGGTCGGAACAAAATCATGTACTGTGGGGACGATCTCACTATCGCCAAGAAGAATTTCATGAAAAAGTCAGTCTCGTACACTACACCCCCACATAATTTACAGTTTGTTTGTTTGTTTGTTTGTTTGTTTGTTTGTTTGTTTGTTGGGGTTTAACGGCCTATCAACAGCTAAGGTCATTTAAGACCGGGTCAATGGGTCAATTACATATATTACCTTCACATGCACATGTTCAAGTACATGTACAAATGCACATGTTCAAGTACATGTACAAATGCACATGTTCAAGTACATGTACACATGCACATGTTCAAGTACATGTACAAATGGGGGGAAAATCCCAAAATCAGAACTGAATATTTTACAATAAAAAAGCTATATATTCAGCCCTGAAATCAGAATAATCCTGATCTGATGCCAGGTCCTCGCCACACCAGAATCACATGGCCCCCTCCCAAAAGCAGTAGGATCAGTAATAATCTTACTTCTTTTATAATGGGCAATAACCAAATTCAACTCCCAGGTAACAAAAGAGCCAAATATAAAAAAACGTACCTGAGGGTCAAACCAGGTAAATCGTGATTCCTATAAGGGAGAACCCTTACTGTTAATTTACGCCGTCACGTTCGCCCAACCAACAACCCACTATCATAATTTACACAAAATATCACAGTTTCTGTATACAGTTTTTATGCCACCGGGTTTCTAAGAAACGGGTGGCATATAGTGTTTGGACCGTCCGTCTGTCCGTCCGTCCGTCCGTCTGTCCATCTGTCTGTCCGTCACACTTTTCGGTTAACCAATTTGTCACAGTTTCTCAAATATGCTGCAGGTAGCATCCGCGTTCGACAGACGCATTTCTTGTTGCTTTTTGTTTTTGGTTAATGTTTTTAGTTAACGTTTTTATACGCCCGTTCTAAAAAATGGGACGTATTATGTATTCATCTTGTACGGGCGGGCGCCGGGCGGGCGCCGGGCGGGCGGCAGGCGAGCGGGCACAGCTTGCCCACGCAATAACTAGAGTGCTACTTGACGGATTGTAACCAAATTTGGTATACATATTTATCACGGCAAGCCGGAGAAGCCTATTGATTTTTTTGTATCCTCAAACACGCAATAACTCAAGTTCTACTTCACCGCTCGTAACCAAATTCGGTATACATGTGTATCATGGCAAGACAAAGACGCCTATTGATTTTGACAAATTTCCGATACTTATCTCTCTTGACAGCCATTTTTAATTTTCGCACTCTGTATCTTTGTCCACGCAATAACTCAAGTTCTACTTGACCGATCATAACCAAATTCTGTATACATGTTTATCACGGCAACATGAAGTAGCCTATTGATTTAAATTTTCCCATGACTTATCTCCCCTTGGCGGCTATTTTTAATGTTCATACTCCGTATCCTTGTCCACGCAATAAGTCGAGTTCTACTTGACGGATCGTAACCAAATTTGGTTTACATGTTTATCACGTCAAGATGAGTTATCTCCCCTTGTTGACTGGCCTTGCCTCGACGGGCGTATATTGTGACCTTCGGCACTCTTGTTGGTTAATGTTTTTGGTGAAAGTTTTTCGGTATACTATCAAAGTATGAAAAATCACACATATTCTTTGGTACAACATCACATGGCTTGTCTTATTTGTGGCCAGTCTAGATGCTGATCTACTAAACTCCTGCAGTGTGATGGCAAACTATTCTGTTGTTAGACACATGCGGATGGAAGTCGAGGACTACACCGGTCTGAAATGTCATAAAATGTATCTAATTGCAGCCGCATGTGGTCCCATGTCTATTCAGGTTAATGCACAATTTCATTGATGACAGGCATGTAGAAACGTCACACATATCAATGTTTTTTTATCAGATTCGTCGACAAGACAATGAATGACTGGGCAAACAGAAAGTACTTCACAAAATATTTTGGGAAATATGATCTGCTGAAAATAGATTCCAATGCCAAGGTATGTATATCATGCAAGCAGCTGTGCATTGGTGGAGTGCAAGCTGGTCAATCACTGTTTTGTGCAAGGTATTGATTCTGATGCAATCTAACACTGACTGGCTCATGCACTGTTGATTTTAGCTCCAGAATAGTCTCAAAATGAAATCATAAGTGGCATGTCGTTGTGTGCCACTCTAGTTCTTGAAAATTGTTGTCTGCGACAACCACGGCTGCATGCGTTAACAGCCAAAATAGCTTCAACTGGGTTTCAAAGTAGTGTCTTGTGATAGCATAGCTCGACCTCAACCAATGAAACTGTATGGGGGGGGTGGGGGTTCAAGCAAAAAATATATTCGACACTAACACAGCTCAGTATCGACCAATCAATTTTCTTTACACTCATTGTAAACCATCATAGTCTCAACATGTTTAGTCTAAATCAAGCGGTTAGAAAGCTTAATTTGTACTACAGGTCGAGCACAGCTCACCGTCGATCTATCAATCTTCCTGTTTCAAGCATGAGATTGATTGTCTCAGAATGCTTAACAATCATTACTGTCTGGGGTCTCTGTCATGTTCTCAAAATGCTTGTCCGTCTCTATATGACCTTAGCTGTTGCTGGGATGTTAAACCCATTCACTTTCACTGTACTTTGCTCAAAATGCTTGAAGACGCCGGACTCGCAGCTGGACAAGCGGTTACAGTCGCTGGTGGAACTGATCTTTAACGAGAAGTCCATGCTGAAGGCGGTCGTAGAGATGCAGTATGACGTCAAGAAGGCTCCACTCGGTACATTGAATTGACTCCCCAACTCACTTATAATGTTGCATGGATTATAACCCTTTCCCCCCTAAGTAACTGAAATGGAGTTTGATATGTTAATTTTGCAACCAAAATCCAACAGTCAAAAAAATTATTTTCAGATTAGTCCATTTATGAAAAGGGGGTATTTTTTGTTCTCAAAAATATGAATTGCAGTTTTGCTCAATCTATGATTATATGAGCAGATATGTGGCTGTGACATAAGATATGGGGCTTATGGGTTTTGCGAGCCATGTAGATCCAGATCAGAATGTGCATCTGCACAGTCTAGTCAGGATCTGGACGGTTCGCCCTTCTGTCAATGAAGCAAATGTCGTGCTTCTAGCAAGCAATATAGATTGTTATCAAATGATAGGAGTGTGCTATTTGATCAGGAACTACACTGGTCACAAATCCCACAAGCCCCATTTCTCCACTCAGTCACATGAGACACACCATGTGATTTTGTACCTTCGGACATCTGCTTAATTTCATGAAATACGTTTATAAAATTTACAATAGAGTACATGCGCTTTATTTATGAAAAATATTGTAAATTTGTACACATATTTAATGAAATAATGCAGATGTCCGAAGATCCAAAATCACATGGCGTGTCACATATGATGATCACAAGTCTCCTATTAAAGGTCCTTTATCTCGGTCTATGTTTTTCTCGCCAGGCAAACTAACCACAGACCAGATAAAGGCTGGATATGCGGCGTTAAAGAAGATTGAAGCGTTAATAGAGAAAAATGACTTCGGCACTGCCTTAACCGAGGCCTGCAATGAATTTTACACAAAAATACCTCAAGATACTAGGTATGTTTCTTTTATATATATTATAATTTAAATTATTATAATATTATGTATTTACAATTTCAAAGATGAATGTTAACATGTTAATTACTTATGAACCAATATTTTGTAAGTTGTTCTGGAAGTTGTGTGGTACAATTAAACACTGATAAAACACTCATAAAATGTCCTTAATATTGATACAATAACATTAAATATGATGAATGTGTCTACCGAAATTTCTTGTTATCCGTGGCTACATGTATAAATATTGATTAAAGCCCGTATTATACCTTGTTGATTTCAACCCTTACAATGCTGAATTAAATTTTGTTGTCTGCTGATAAGGGTTAATAACTACCAAATATCGGATTCATTTTAACAATTATACGTTATGTTAATAATTCCCCTCCAGGATGCGTCCGCCCAGTAAAATCGAGACAAAGGAAGAAGTGAAAACGAAGATAGAACTATTAGAGGTAGGCTGCAGTCAGTAACCCTCACACCCCTATTCCAATTGAATGGACTCTTTTGTTAATAAAATATGCAGATCCAGATGAGATTACGACCAGTACGATACAAGTCTGTATTGTTGAAAGAAGTAACCCGTTAAAATAAAATTCTAGTCTGCTTATTTTCATGTTTCACCATATGATATCCTGATAACTGTGTATACATTAGTTGAGAGGACAAAAGAGGTTATGCGACTAGATCTACAATGTTTCCACTTACTTACGGGTGAAAGGGTTTAAAATTGCCCCACATGGCGGCCATTTTGGCTAACAATAATTTGTTGTTGTAGGCGCTGGGTGACATCCAGATTGCCATCAATATGTTCAGGGAGGGCGATATGACCAAAGAGAACCAAATGGATATACTCTATCGCTCACTCAAGTGTGACCTGGTTCCGTTGGACCACAAACACAAAGAATTTACGGTACCACCTGCCTTATTGAATCACATGGCTTATGGCTGTGAGCCGGCTCATCTAAATCGACAGTGGTTAAATTATGTCATTCCTTATTTCTCTATACACTATGGATGTTAACCATTCTTTTGAACTGTCTTGTCATAAAATATACTGTCACTGAAAAATGAAGACAGTAAGGAAGCTGTGTTCGAACCTGTGTTGTCGGCTACTTTTTAGTTTTATTTTTTTCTTAGCAAAGAGCTGTATTGGTAGCACATGAGAACGGTCTCCATGGTGACGATTTTCATGCACTGCGAAAATATGTTATGAGATACTGAAAATAGAAAAAACAGCAGACGACAAAATTTTAATTCAGCTGAACCTTTTATATTGGTGGACAGTGTTTAAGATTTCTGCATAATATATTGTATATACATGTAATATATGTGCTCAATTCATTTTAAAAATATTTTGTCAACTGCCGACAACATTTACAATGTTGTGCAAAATATCTTCACTATCGCTGGATATTTTCCGTATATCATGTCGGAAGTTGACGAAAATGTCAGAGCACATGCGGAATTCAATTGCAAATATGCATGGACAGATGGTGCAGACGTATCTCCAGAACACGCACGCGACCACCCACAACCAGTACACGATGCAGCTACTCGATGTGTACAACGTCGCGAAACACGGTGAGGACACCGAGTTCAACGACTGTGGAAACAGGTAACCTCTACTGTCTGTGCCATGTTTTCCTGTGACCTACCTTTGACCATTAACACCCTCCTCAAAATGTTGTATTTGTTAAATTTCGTAAATTATTGATTTTATTGTTTAAAAAACAACCACAGCTTTTCAATGGGATTTTAACATGGGGTTATAATAAGTTTTTTTAATAATTTTTGGACTTGCGGACCGGTTTTCAAGTCAGCTTTTATTCATTTAGTTCGATCTTTTCCAAGTTATCTAGACAGGTTCAGGAGCCAATTTCCAAAATATATCTTCCTCTGATCTTACCTCTCTTACGTCGCCGTTTTCGTCGATATTGAATAGAAAAAAAGTGCAGTATTTTGCATACATGACTTTGACGAAGTTTACACAAAATTCAGAGCTCAGGACTGCAGATGGTCACTATAACTTTGTGTTTATTTATATATCTTTGCATGCTAGCGGTGAAAATAACAGCCACAACAACTGTATTTTTCTTATTTCTCTTTAAATATGTATTGTAATTTCTGGACTCGATTCTAATTAAATTCCAAGACATATTCATGATAATTACAGGGAGAAATAAAAGAAAATATGAATTTCCGTCTCCTATTTTTTAACTATTTATAGCGCACAAGTTTCCCAGCATGCACAGAGATATATTGAGGATGTTGCACCTAATTCAGCATTCCTTCAGTTGGTCACTATTATCATGATAATGATTTCTATTAACCCAACATTTCTATTTGTAACGCGCGGCCATTTTAATGTTCACACTCTGTATCCTTGACCACTAATAACTCAAGTTCTACTCGATGGATCGTAACAAAATTCGGTATACATGTTTATCACGGCAAGACGAAGAACTCTATTCCATTTCAAACATTACCCATGACTTATCTCCCCAAAGCGGCCATTTTTGATTTTTCCACTTTGTTGTATCCTTGTCCATGCAGTAACGCGAGTTCTACTTGACCGATCGTAACCAGATTTGGTATTCATGTTTATCACGGTAAGACGAAGAACCATATTAATTTTCAAAAATCTCCGATGACTTATCTAGTTTTTATACCCCCCGCAACGAGTGGAGGGTATACTGGAGTCAGGTTGTCCGTCCGTGCGTGAGTGCGTCCGTCCGTTACTAAACTTAACATAAGATAAATATTGTTATAACTTCTATTTTCTTCATCTAAAATGCTTACTATTTTTCACACATGCATTCCTGTAAGGCTCTACTACCATGCTGTGGCAAATCCGCGACCGTCCAACCCCAGCTGATCCCAAGGTCAATGTCAAATACTTAGTCTCTTTACGAAACTTAACGTCAGAGAAATATGTTATAATTTCTATTTCCTTCATCTAAAATTCTTAATATTTCACTCGTGCATTCCTCTAAGGTTGTACTATCATGCTCTGACATATCTACGACCGTCCAACCCCCGCTGATTCCAAGGTCAAGGTCACATACTTAGTTTCTTTACAAAACTTAACATCAGAGAAATATGTTATAACTCCTATTTCTTTCATCGAAAATTCTTAATATTTCATGCATGCATTCCTCTAATGCACTACATGTACTATCATGCTGTGACAAATCACCGCTGATCTCAAGGTCAAGGTCACATACTCAAGGTCACAAGCCCACATACTTGTTTTTTTTTTGTTTTTTTTTTTACATATTTAGGGGGGGGGGGGGGTGGGGCGGGTATTCCGTAAGCCCTGCTTACTGACCAATCTAGTGTATCCTTGTCAATGCAATAACTCAAGTTCTACTTGACCGATCATAACCAAATTCGGTATACATGTTTATTACGGACGGACGAAGAAGTCTATTGATGACTTATCTCCCGATTGGCAGCCTTTTCCAATTTTCGGCAAGACGTAAAACCATATTCATTTTCAAAAATCTCCGATGCTATTTTGAATCCTTGTTCACGCAATAACTCAAGTTCCACTTGACCAATCTATATCAAACTCGGTATACATGTTAATCACGGCAAGCCAAAGAAGCATATTGCTTTTAAAAAATTTCTCACAACTTATCTCGTCTTATTTTCGCACTCTGTATCCTTGTTCATGCAATAACTAAAGTTGTACTCGACCAATCGTAACCAAATTCGGTATACTTGTTTATCACTTTCTGATGACTTATCTCCTCTTGGCAGTCATTTATAATGTTGCACTCTGTAGCCGGGTCCACACACAATAACAAAGTTCTACTTGATGGATCGTAGCCAAATTCGGTATACATGTTTATCACGGCAAGATGGAGAAGTCTATTGGTTTTCAAAAATTTCTGATAAAATTCTGATGACAAAATTTGTTATACATGCTTATCAAGAAAAAATGAGGAAGCCTGATGGTTTTCAAAAATTACGGATGACTTTCTCCCTTTGGTGGCCATTATTAATTTTCAGACTCAGTATCTTTGTCCACGCAATACATTTGTAACTCAAAGTTCTACTTGACGCATCGTAACCAAATTAGGTATACATGTTTATCAAGGCATGATGAAGAACCCTATTTTCAGTGACTTATCTCCCCTTGTTGACTGGCTCTGCCTCCACGGGTGTATATTGTGACCTTCTGCACTCTTGTTATTACTGTTATTATTGTACATCTTGAATCATAAAAATAATAACTATTTTGTTCACTTAAGTTTGGAAGGTCTGCGAGCCAATTCCTACATTTAAATGTAAGATAACTAACTAGCATACCATTTTCATTTTGACAGTGATCGAAATGCCTTTTGTGCGTTCTGGCTGTAAGTCGCCCTAGCTGTATTACAGACAGAAATTTCGGGTTAGGTCTCTATAAGCATGTGTCTATATATATATATATGCAGGATGTTGTTGTGGCACGGTTCGCGGCTGACCAACTGGGTGGGCATCCTGAGTCAGGGGCTGAGAATTGCCCCGCCCGAAGCCCCCGTCACAGGGTATATGGTAGGTAGGCCCGCCTTACATTGTGTACTTATGGGATGAATACATTACATTGGGAATATATCTTTATTTGTTTGAATGTTTTTAGATATTTGTTTTTGTTATTTCTCTATGAAAGTGTATATTGTGGCCTTTCATTTGAACCGTCTCAAATGGTGGTCACGACATATACTTCTAAGCACATATAAAGAAAATACTTATAATTTTTACGAACAAAATGATGTATCCTCGGCATGAAGTGGGTTAATTTATACCAAAAGTTATTAATATTTTTATTGAATTAAATAAATTATTTTGCAGCATAAATATTGGTTGGAATAATGTACAAATAACTGAATACTCCTCAAAAGTGTTCTTAGCTAAATTAGTACACTGACCTATTTTCGTGAATCGGCTACTGGTGGCTATGACAAATATTAAAGCCTATACAATCAGTCCAACATGCTTGTAACTATTTTGATCAGACTTGTCTGTTATGGAGTTTAACGGGTTTAACAGCCTATCAACAGCTAAGGTTATTGAAGGCCGGGTCAATGGGTTTAGTTCTAAATCCCATATATTACCTCTTATGTAAGTACATGTACAAATGGGGGGAAAATCCCAAAGTCAGAACTGAATATTTACAATAAAAAATATATATATTCAGCCCTGAAATCAGAATAATCCTGATATGATGCCTCACCAGAATCACTTGGCCCCTCCCAAAAGCAGTAATAATCTTACTACTTTTATAATGGGCAATAACCCAATTCAACTCCCAGGTAACAAAAGAGCCAAAGATAAAAACGTACCGGAGGGCCAAACCAGGCAAATCGTGATTCCTATAACGAGGATCCCCACCGTTAATTTATGCCGGTGCGTAGAGCCAGGAGACATATAGCGTGTAGACTGTGTGTCTGTCTGTCTGTCCGTCATTGGGTCCGGTTAAGAAGTTTTCCCGAGTTTCTCAATCCTGACACCGGGAACATTTGTTTGTTGACAGGCAACATTTTCTTCTTCACATTGGTGTATCGTTCAACACTGGTTATTTTCTGTAAAAACATAGTGTTTTAAATTGTTGATGAACAGACAGACGAAAAATTTGTAACAGTAGCTCATTGTGACCCAAAAAATGACCCGCGAGTCATTCATTGTGATGGGAACATAATTGCTATAAATAATTTACAAAAAAATATGTTCAAAATTGTTACATTTGACTAAATATGTGTTATGCCTTTTATTTCACAGTTTGGTAAAGGCGTGTATTTTGCTGACATGTCCAGTAAGAGTGCCAACTACAGCCACTCTTCCAGGACCCAGACAACAACAGGCATCCTACTGCTGTGTGACGTAAGTACAGTCAAACCTGTCTTAAGCAGCCACCCAAGGGAAGTGACAAAACTGGCTGTTTAACAGAGGTGACGTGACCTCTTAATAGAGGGTTGTGTTTTCAGGCACATTTCAGGTAAATTTTGAAAATTGAAATGAAAATAAAGATAACATAGACATGTATGTTGACTTGATAATACAATTGTAATAAATAATATTAATGATTAATTTAGAGTACCATATTAATTAAATATGTATGTTTTAATGCAATATAAATGTGTATCTTTATATTTATTTAATATTTTCAAAATTGAACCTGAACATGTAATGAGTGGATTTCTTAACAAGTAACAAATCTTTAGTTGAATTATATCATTTAATGAAATAAAATATCTATCAACAAATAAAAACACCAATGTTCACGTTTTTGCAGCCTACTGCAACTGCTAATCTGTCTGCAAGACTCGTATTGTAGACAACTTATTGTACTAGATAATATGGCATAATGTGGTATAATCGGAAATGTGGGATAAGTTATGCGAATTATTATATATTTTTTTTGTCGGGTATTGGTCAAGTCGAATTTGGATTAATTGTATCCCCCGGACTCCGTCGGGGGATACTATGGATTTGACAGCGCGCCGCGTCCGCGTCCGCGTCCGCCGCAGACACTTCTTGTCCGGAGCATAACTCGAACACCCTTTGGAATATTTTCATGAAACTTCACACATGCATAGACCACGACCCGAAGGTGTGTCGCGCACAAGAATGACAACTCTTGCATAGCTAATTTTTGAGTTATCTCCCTTTTTTGTTTCTCGCACTGATTTCGTGTCCGGAGCATAACTCCACCACCCTTTCAAATATTTTCATGAAACTTCACACATGCATAGACCACGACCCGAAGGTGTGTCGCGCACAAGAATGACAACTCTTGCATAGCTAATTTTTTAGTTATCTCCCTTTTTTGTTTCGCTCACTGATTGACCATAACTCGACCACCCTTTGGAATATTTTTATGAAACTTAACACATTCAATTAGACCACGAACCGAAGGTGTGTCGTGCACAAGAATGACAACTCTTGCATAGCTAATTTTTGAGTTATCTCCCTTTTTTGTTTTCGCTCACTGATTTCCTGTCTGGAGCATAACTCGACCACCCTTTGGAATATTTTCATGAAACTTCACACATGCATAGACCACGACCGGAGGTGTGTCGCGCACAAGAATGACAACTCTTGCGTAGCTAATTTTTCAGTTATCTCCCTTTTTTGTTTTGCGCACTCTACAAACTGGACAATAATGCATGAAGACCTGTTTTCTCGTCTGCTCTGTATACCTTTTCTCGTGTGCTCTGTACACCTTACCTGTAGAGAGAACAATAGAAACTGGGAGAACCATGTGCTAAGCATGGGCTAGCATGTGCAGAGTCCAGTGCTTGACCACTGCTGACCAGGTAATTTATACAGGTAAATCACTACATTGGGTACTGTGTTGAAAATATTGTGGCATTATGTGGACCTCTGCAGATATATGTAGATAAATATAGGACTATTAAAAAAAAATCTGGTCTCCAATAGCAAGCATTATTATTTTTAAACTTTTTTTTGTCATTTTTTTTTTTTTTTTTTTTTTTTTCATTATTTTTTTTTCATTTTTTTTTTTTCAAATTATTTTTCAATTTTGACTGGAAAAAAAATCTGGGCTCCAGTAGCAAGCATTATTATTTTTAAACTTTTTTTTTCCATTTTTTTTTTTTTCATTTTTTTTTTTCATTTTTTTTTTCAAATTATTTTTCAATTTTTGTCCAGTAGCAGAAGGTCGTAAGTGCTATATACAGACTATTCACCTGTGCATGTGCTAGCATGTGCAACTGACCACTGACCACTTACAGGTAATTTATACAGGTAAATGATTATATTACATTTCCGTAAACTGTGTTGAAAATATTGTGGCATTATGTGGACCTGTGCAGATATATGTAGATAAATATAGGACTATTAAAAAAAAATTCTGGGCTCCAGTAGCAAGCATTATTATTTTTAATTTTTAAACTTTTTTTCCATTTTTTTTTTTCATTTTTTTTCTTCAAATTCTTTTTCAATTTTTGTTCTAGTAGCATAAGGTCGTAAGTGCTATATACAGACTATTATCATATAATAAAACAATTATTGACTAGTGAGCCATAGAATATAATCTGATATTCTATGGTTCACTAGTCAATAATTGTATAATATGTTCGGGCCAGTGAAAATTGCTTTCGGGCCCAGGCTCGAGGTCAAGGCGGGACAAGGCGAGGCATCTGATTCCGCGGAATTCTTGTTTACTTATCTCCCTTTGTTGTTTCGTGCTCTGATTTTTGTATCCAGAGCATAACTCGAACACGCATATACGCATTGCTCTAATGGTCCTCTACCGCCCTGTGCCAAATCCACGTTCGTTCTGCCCCCGTCAAGCCCAGGGTCAAGGTCACATACTTAGTGCTTCAAAAACATTAACGCTTGGGTAAATATCTTATACTTTCTGTTTTCTTTCATGGATCATGGATCATCTTCATATTTCATATACGCATTGCTCTAATGGTCCTCTACCGCCCTGTGCCAAATCCACGTTCGTCCTGCCCCACCAATCCCAGGGTCAAGGTCACATACTTGGTGCTTCAAAAACTTTAACGCTCAGGTAAATATCTTATAATTTTTATTTCCATTCACGGATCAACTTCATATTTCATATACGCGTTGCTCTAATGGTCGTCTACCGCCCTGTGCCGGGCACATTTTCTAGTTTATTAAACTTCACACATGCATAGAAGACGACCCAAAGGTGTGTCGCACGTAAGAATGACAACTCTTGCGTCGTTAATTTCTTAGTTATCTCCCTTTGTTGTTTCGTGCACTGATTTCGTGTCTGGAGCATAACTCGAACACCCTTTGGAATATTTTCATGAAACTTCACACATGCATAGACCACGACCCTAAAGGTGTGTCCCGCAAGAATGACAACTCTTGCATCACTAATTCTTTAGTTATCTCCCTTTGTTTTTCCGTCACTGATTTTGTCTCCGGAGCATAACTCGAACACCCTTTTTTCAAACTACTTGTGTATCTGGGGAGGGGGATACACATGCGCTTGTCGACAAGCGTCCATTTCTAGTTACTTGTTATGATGATGTCTCTTTATATTTATCTGACTGATGAATCCATGATTAGGGATTATAAGGTTCGACCATGTTCAACCGTGGGTAAACATTTGCTGTGGCACAAGGAAACTGTTTAAACCCCAAGGCCGTAGGCCACAGGTTCAAACCGTTCCCGAGGGGCGAGGGCACGGCAAATGTTTACCCACGCATGGACATGGTCGAACGTCGTTACGTTTCTGTCGGAAATATCATGCAATTTGAGTATTTGTGCTGTACTTTCGGTACTTTGATAATCTGCTCCATTCAAACAGCTGATTTCCACATACCTATTCCGAGGCTACAGTACACGTGGCGTGATGCATCCACATCAATTTAAAAATGTCAGTGCGACCATTGTGAACCGGTCTGGTGACGTAATGGCGCGGATACAGGGGGAGGGCGGGGGAGTGGGGGGGGAGTGGGAGTGGGGGGGGGGAGTGGGGAGTGGCTTCCGATAAAAAAAAAAGAAAAAAGAAGAAAATCTATAATACTTGAATAGTATGGATGACTATTTTCGTGGCCTAGGTGTCAGGAAATCGCATATGCGGCGATCTGGCATTTAAACATTTTCTTGGGGAGGATACAGCGCCTGTAACGTCATGTATGGAACGCCATGACTGTCTTATGTAGGCTTACATCAGTTGGTAATATGGTCCTGTCGTTCGGTAATGTGGTCCCGCCATTTGGTAATGTGGTCCCGCCATTTGGTAATGTGATCAAGTCATTTGGTAATGTGGTCCCGCCATTTGGTATTGTGGTCCCGTCACTTGGTAATGTGGTCCTGTCGTTCGGCAATGTGGTCCCACCATTTGGTAATGTGGTCCCGCCATTTGGTAATGTGGTCAAGTCATTTGGTAATGTGGTCCCGCCATTTGGTATTGAGGTCCCGTCACTTGGTAATGAGGTTCTGTTATTTGGTAATGTGGTCCCGTCACTTGGTAATGTGGTCCCGTCACTTGGTAATGAGGTCCAATCACTGTGGTCCCGTCATTTGGTAATGTGGTCCCGTCACTTGGTAATGTGGTCCCGACACTTGGTAATGAGGTCCCATCACTTGGTAATGTGGTCCCGTCAAGTCATTTGGTAATGTGGTCCTGCCATTTGGTATTGTGGTCCCGTCATTTGGTATTGTGGTCCCGTCACTTGGTAATGAGGTTCCGTCATTTGGTAATGTGGTCCCGTCTCTTGGTAATGTGGTCCCGTCATTTGGTAATGTGGTCCCGTCACTTGGTAATGAGGTCCCGTCACTTGGTAATGGGGTCCCGTCACTTGGTAATGTGGTCCCGTCACTTGGTAATGAAGTCCCGTCACTTGGTAATGTGGTCCCGTCATTCGGTAATGTGGTCCGGTCATTCGGTAATGTGGTCCCGTCACTTGTTAATGTGGTCCCGTCATTTGGTAATGTGGTCCCGACATTTGGTAATGTGATCCCGTCATTTGGTACTAACTTCATTTGGTGCTATCTTCATTCGGTGGTTCCGGATAAATTCCGGATAAATTATACTGAGGCATTTGACATGTAGCACCGGAAATATCAAGCATTTATATAACTGAGACAGTTCCCGCGAAGAGGGTCGAGTGTAAATGACGGGGGTAGCAGTATGTCGCGGGGGTACCTATTAATATAATAATGTGTTTTTACAGAAATTACACGAGTAACTAATTATGTAACTATTCCACATGTTTTTAACATAGGAAGCCTTCGTTTTTACACAATATTAGCTAATAGTTCAATACCGTTTGGACAGTAGTGACCGCTAGTGAATGTACATATTGGGAAATGGTGATCCGTTTTAATTATATAAATCAGTTATGTAATGTGTATCAAGTTAATTACGACTGCTGTCGATATCCACTTATGTATCATTATTTTACACCCGCCAATGCATTGGATGACTAAATAGTCACGTCTGATGAATAAATATTAATTTTTATTGTTATTTTGAGAAACCGCGGTTATCGCCCCTGACCTCAAAATTCTTGATTTCCACTATACAAATAATGTAATACTATCATATGGCAATACATGCACCAGGCAATACAAATTAAATGTTATTCGAGTATATTTAAGACATACCTAAATGTTGAAACAATCAAATCTGATTCCTACAATACACCCTGATGTTCCGGACCCCATCTTTAAAGACACTTTCAGTGTGATATATGCGCTTTTTTCGTTATTTGCAGACTTATTATTTGTATACATGATGTTATAAATGAATTAATTTGGAAACAACGAATGTGATGAATATATAAAGCGTTTTATATAACAAGCCCATACTACCCCAGTGGTTTATCTTTGGCGGGGGTAGTCACTCAACTAATTTTTACCTATTATATTATATCTATTTCTTGTAAGTGTTGTCGAAATGCCTTTAATTTTTTACAATTACTATTACATGTACTATAAATTTAATACAGGTTTAAACCCATTTTCATGCAAAATCGTTACTCGTGTTTTACCCCTGCCATATACACCTAATAGATTTTCACATTGGTGTATATCGCGGGAGTAAATCGATTACCCCGCCATATAGGATAGACACCACCAAATAGTTTTACTATATAATTTAACCAAATGCCATCCAATAAGGCCGGTCTCTCCTACTTTCACTATTCGTATGGATGCTGTGGGACCCACTTGTACATGACTTGCAGCCAGTCTGTACTGGTTCTGCGTGAACTAAACAATAGGTTCACTTACTCCTAAGAAAGAAAAATCCAACCTTGTCATATCCTCCAATATTGTGTACATTTTTTGGCCACGGAAACTCTATCTCCATAAAATCACATAACATTACCATAAATAGTGTTATAGCTAACCATTCTACATATAAAGACTCCTCACTGAAACTATACCAACATGTATGCCACTCTGGAATGGTCGACAGACAAAAGGGTACTGGCTTGGAACGGTCAGTCAAGAAATTTGCTTTATGACACAGGAGGAAAGGAAAAACAATGTTTTCTGAATACTAGTGTATTGGTACTATACCGATATGCGAAAACAATACACTTACGCCTAATTTTGGCAAATTTTGGAACAGCGCCGCGATGTCGCGCCACTTTCCCGAACTTCTTAATTGTCCATCAGGAAGCCAATATCAATGAAAAAAAAAGGAAAAACACACTATTATGACTGTTTTGGTGTATATTACTGTCACATTCCAAGCCCAATCACCTACAGGTAATTTACATACACTGGTTTATTATATTTGACAAATAGAGCTGAGAAATCAAGATTTTAGAAGATTTTGAAGCCGATAACTGTCCGTCTGCGATACAAAAAGAACAAATGTGTTGCATCGCGGAGTCCGCTCGATTACTCTTGTCGCAGTAACTTTAAAGTATGTTCCCAGAGACATAGCTACAAGAAACATAAACTTCCAACTTCAAATTCTACAAAAAAACATATCTCACATAGGGCCTAGGCACACCTTATAGGATAGACACCACCAAATAGTTTTACTATATAATTTAACCGAATGCCATCCAATAAGGCCGGTCTCTCCTACTTTCACTATTCGTATGGATGCTGTGGGACCCACTTGTACATGACTTGCAGCCAGTCTGTACTGGTTCTGCATGAACTAAACAATAGGTTCACTTACTCCTAAGAAAGAAAAATCCAACCTTGTCATATCCTCCAATATTGTGTACATTTTTGTATCCCCCGGACTCCGTCGGGGGTTACTATGGATTTGACAGCGCGCCGCGTCCGCCGCAGACACTTCTTGTCCGGAGCATAATTCGAACACCCTTTGGAATATTTTCATGAAACTTCACACATGCATAGACCGCGACCCGAAGGTGTGTCGCGCACAAGAATGACAACTCTTGCATAGCTAATTTTTTAGTTATCTGCCTTTTTTGTTTCTCACACTGATTTCGTGTCCGGAGCATAACTCCACCACCCTTTGGAATATTTTCATGAAACTTCACACATGCATAGACCACGACCCGAAGGTGTGTCGCGCACAAGAATGACAACTCTTGCGTAGCTAATTTTTGAGTTATCTCCCTTTTTTGTTTTGCGCACTCTACAAACTGGACAATAATGCATATGAAGACCCGTTTTCTCGTCTGCTCTGTACACCTTTTCTGGTGTGCTCTGTACACCTTACCTGTAGAGAGAACAATAGAGACTGGGAGAACCATGTGCTAACATGGGCTTGCATGTGCAAATGTCCAGTGCTGGACCACTGCTGACCACAGGTAATTTATACAGGTAAATTACTACATTGGGTACTGTGTTGAAAATATTGTGGCATTATGTGGACCTGTGCAGATATATGTAGATAAATATAGGACTATTAAAAAAAAATCTGGTCTCCAGTAGCAAGCATTATTATTTTTAAACTTTTTTTTTCCATTTTTTTTTTTTTCATTTTTTTTTTTCATTTTTTTTTCATTCTTTTTTTTTCCATTTTTTTTTTCATTTTTTTTTTCATTTTTTTTTTATTTTTTTTTTTTTTTCATTTTTGTTTTTTTTTTCATTTTTTTTTTTCAATTATTTTTAAATTTTTGTCTAGTAGCATAAGGTCGTAAGTGCTATATACAGACTATTCACCTGTGCATGTGCTAGCATGTGCAACTGACCACTGACCACTGACCACTTACAGGTAATTTATACAGGTAAATGATTATATTACATTTCCGTAAACTGTGTTGAAAATATTGTGGCAATATGTGGACCTGTATATATATATGATATGTAGATAAATATAGGACTATTAAAAAACATTCTGGGCTCCAGTAGGGAGCATTATTCTTTTATTTTTTAATATTTTTTTTCCATTTTTTTTTTTTTACATTCATTCTTTTTCAATTTTTTTAAACTGACACTAACTATTAAATATATTTATACAGTACATTGTTACATTTTCCGTAATATTAACAAAAATTCTGACTCCAGTTAGCGAGCATTATTATATTTGTTTTATATACCATTTCGTAAACTGTGTTGATAATTATTGTGGCATTTATGTGGACTGTGCAGATATAGTAGATCAAAAATTCAGAGCTCCAGTAGCGAGCATTATTATTTTTATTTTTTTTTGTATATTACATTTCCGTAAACTGTGTTAAAATTTTGTGGCAATTATGTGGGGACCGTGCATATATAGAAATATAGGACTATTAAAAAAAATTCTGGGCTCCAGTAGCAAGCATTATTATTTCTATTTTTTTTTTCAAATTCTTTTTCAATTTTTGTCTAGTAGCATAAGGTCGTAAGTGCTATATACAGACTATTCACCTGTGCATGTGCTAGCATGTGCAACTGACCACTGACCACTTACAGGTAATTTATACAGGTAAATGATTATATTACATTTCCGTAAACTGTGTTGAAAATATTGTGGCAATATGTGGACCTGTGCATATATGATATGTAGATAAATATAGGACTATTAAAAAACATTCTGGGGTCCAGTAGGGAGCATTATTCTTTTATTAGCCAGGTTTTTTGAAAAAAAATCCAGGCTATTGGATTGGCGAAAGCCGGGCGGGCGGGCGGCGGGCGGCGGGCGGGCGGGCGGCGGGCGGCGTCCACAATCAATGTTAAGTTTTCGTGTTTGAGTCCATTTCTTTGTTACTGTACCACCTAGGACCACCAAACTTTCACAGCTTCATAATCAAGGGGTGCCCACCACATATCACTATCCAACATGTTACTTTTTTTTTAACTTCACACATTTTTTCCGCGTAGTCGACTTAGCCATTTTCAATGTTAAGTTTTCGCGTTTTCAATGTTAAGTTTTCGCGTTTACAATGTTAAGTTTTCGTGTTTAAGTCCATTTCTTTGGTACTGTACCACCTAGGACCACCAAACTTTCACAGCTTCATAATCAAGGGGTACCCACCACATATCACTATCCAACATGTTACTTTTTTTTTTTAACTTCACCCATTTTTTCCGCGCAGTCGACTTAGCCATTTTCAATGTTAAGTTTTCGCGTTTACAATGTTAAGTTTTCGTGTTTAAGTCCATTTCTTTGGTACTGTACCACCTAGGACCACCAAATTTTCACAGCTTCATAACCAAGGGGTGCCTACCACATACAACTATCCAACATGTGACCATTTTTTTTACCTTCACCTATTATTTCTACGTAATTGACTTAGCCATTTTCAACGTTAACTTTTTAACGTACGTCTGCTTAAAGTTTTTTGGTTAACACTTTTTCGTTATACTATATCTCTGCAACTGCTTCGCCCATTACCTTGAAACTTCACATGGGTGTTTATCATCATCCATATTTTCATTCTAACCCCCAACCGTGCGGCCCCTGTGCCCAATGTCAAGGTCAAATTACTTTGAATTTTTTTTTTAAAGTTTTTTAAAGTGTGTACTATATCTCTGCAACTGCTTCACCCAATACCTTGATACTTCACATGGGTGTTTATCATCATTGTCGCACCTGCTTGCGGAAAGCGCGATCCTGTGCCCAATGTCAAGGTCAAATTACTTTGAATTTTTTTGTTAATGTATTTTCGTGTACTATATCTCTGCAACTGCTTCACCCAATACCTTGATACTTCACATGGGTGTTTATCATCATTGTCACACCTGCTTGCGGAAAGCGCGATCCTGTGCCCAATGTCAAGGTCAAATTACTTTGAATTTTTTTGTTAAAGTTTTTTCGTGTACTATATCTCTGCAACTGCTTCACCCAATACCTTGATACTTCACATGGGTGTTTGTCATCATTGTTGCACCTGCTTGCGGAAAGCGCGATCCTGTGCCCAATGTCAAGGTCAAATTACTTTGAATTTTTTTGTTAAAGTTTTTTCGTGTACTATATCTCTGCAACTGCTTCACCCAATACCTTGATACTTCACATGGGTGTTTATCATCATTGTCGCACCTGCTTGCGGAAAGCGCGATCCTGTGCCCTATGTCAAGTTCAAATTACTTTGAATTTTTTTGTTAAAGTTTTTTTCGTGTACTATATCTCTGCAACTGCTTCACCCCAATACCTTGATACTTCACATGGGTGTTTATCATCATTGTCGCACCTGCTTGCGGAAAGCGCGATCCTGTGCCCTATGTCAAGTTCAAATTACTTTGAATTTTTTAGTTAAAGTTTTTTCGTGTACTATATCTCTGCAACTGCTTCACCCAATACCTTGATACTTCACATGTGTGTTTATCATCATTGTCACACCTGCTTGCGGAAAGCGCGATATCGTCGGCATTTTGGCATACGTCCGTCCGTTTGTCCGTGTGTCCGGTTAAAGTTTTTTGGTTAAAGTTTTTCCATCTACTATATCTATTTTTTTAGTGTCCATGCCTCGCCCCAAGGCGCGACATGCAGGCCACGGCCATCTAGTCTACAAAAAGTGGGTATAATTATGTTATCCAAGTGTCTATGCTTGAAAAAACCTGGCCTTCGTGGCTTTGCCTCGTTTCTTGTTTTTTTTAAATTTAATTATTTTTTTTCCATTTTTTTTTTTTTACATTCTTTTTCAATTTTTTAACTGACCACTAACTTATTACAGGTAATTTATACAGGTACATTATTACATTTCCGTAACTATTAACAAAAATTCTGGGCTCCAGTAGCGAGCATTATTATTTTATTTTTAGCCAGGTTTTTTGAAAAAAAATCCAGGCTATTGGATTGGCGAAAGCCGGGCGGGCGGGCGGGCGGGGCGGGCGGGCGGGCGGCGGCGGGCGGCGTCCACAATCAATGTTAAGTTTTCGTGTTTGAGTCCATTTCTTTGTTACTGTACCACCTAGGACCACCAAACTTTCACAGCTTCATAATCAAGGGGTGCCCACCACATATCACTATCCAACATGTTGCTTTTTTTTTAACTTCACCCATTTTTTCCGCGTAATCGACTTAGCCATTTTCAATGTTAAGTTTTCGCGTTTACAATGTTAAGTTTTCGTGTTTAAGTCCATTTCTTTCGTACTGTACCACCTAGGACCACCAAACTTTCACAGCTTCATAATCAAGGGGTACCCACCACATATCACTATCCAACATGTTACTTTTTTTTTTAACTTCACCCATTTTTTCCGCGCAGTCGACTTAGCCATTTTCAATGTTAAGTTTTCGCGTTTACAATGTTAAGTTTTCGTGTTTAGTCCATTTCTTTGGTACTGTACCACCTAGGACCACCAAACTTTCACAGCTTCATAACCAAGGGGTGCCTACCACATACAACTATCCAACATGTGACCATTTGTTTACCTTCACCTATTATTTCTACGTAATTGACTTAGCCATTTTCAACGTTAACTTTTTAACGTACGTCTGGTTAGAGTTTTTTGGTTAAAACTTTTTTGTTATACTATATCTCTGCAACTGCTTCGCCCATTACCTTGAAACTTCACATGGGTGTTTATCATCATCCATATTTTCATTCTAACCCCCAACCGTGCGGCCCCTGTGCCCAATGTTCAAGGTCAAATTACTTTGAATTTTTTTAAAGTTTTTTTGTGTGTACTATATCTCTGCAACTGCTTCACCCAATACCTTGATACTTCACATGCGTGTTTATCATCATTGTCGCACCTGCTTGCGGAAAGCGCGATCCTGTGCCCAATGTCAAGGTCAAATTACTTTGAATTTTTTTGTTAAATTTTTTTCGTGTACTATATCTCTGCAACTGCTTCACCCAATACCTTGATACTTCACATGGGTGTTTATCATCATTGTCGCACCTGCTTGCGGAAAGCGCGATCCTGTGCCCAATGTCAAGGTCAAATTACTTTGAATTTTTTTGTTAAAGTTTTTTCGTGTACTATATCTCTGCAACTGCTTCACCCAATACCTTCATACTTCACATGGGTGCTTATCATCATTGTCGCACCTGCTTGCGGAAAGCGCGATCCTGTGCCCAATGTCAAGGTCAAATTACTTTGATTTTTTTTGTTAAAGTTTTTTCGTGTACTATATCTCTGCAACTGCTTCACCCAATACCTTGATACTTCACATGGGTGTTTATCATCATTGTCGCACCTGCTTGCGGAAAGCGCGATCCTGTGCCCAATGTCAAGGTCAAATTACTTTGAATTTTTTTGTTAAAGTTTTTTCGTGTACTATATCTCTGCAACTGCTGATACTTCACATGGGTGTTTATCATCATTGTCGCACCTGCTTGCGGAAAGCGCGATCCTGTGCCCAATGTCAAGGTCAAATTACTTTGAATTTTTTTGTTAAAGTTTTTTCGTGTACTATATCTCTGCAACTGCTTCACCCAATACCTTCATACTTCACATGGGTGCTTATCATCATTGTCGCACCTGCTTGCGTAAAGCGCGATCCTGTGCCCAATGTCAAGGTCAAATTACTTTGAATTTTTTGTTAAAGTTTTTTCGTGTACTATATCTCTGCAACTGCTTCACCAATACCTTGATACTTCACATGGGTGTTTATCATCATTGTCGCACCTGCTTGCGGAAAGCGCGATCCTGTGCCCAATGTCAAGGTCAAATTACTTTGAATTTTTTTGTTAAAGTTTTTTCGTGTACTATATCTCTGCAACTGCTTCACCCAATACCTTGATACTTCACATGGGTGCTTATCATCATTGTCGCACCTGCTTGCGGAAAGCGCGATCCTGTGCCCAATGTCAAGTTCAAATTACTTTGAATTTTTTTGTTAAAGTTTTTTCGTGTACTATATCTCTGCAACTGCTTCACCCAATACCTTGATACTTCACATGGGTGTTTATCATCATTGTCACACCTGCTTGTGGAAAGCGCGATATCGTCAGCATTTTGGCATACGTCCGTCCGTTCGTCCGTGTGTCCGGTTAAATTTTTTTGGTTAAACTTTTTCCATCTACTATATCTATTTTTTTAGTGTCCATGCCTCGCCCCAAGGCGCGACATGCAGGCCACGGCCATCTAGTCTACAAAAAGTGGGTTTAATTATGTTATCCAAGTGTCTATGCTTGGAAAAAACCTGGCCTTCGTGGCTTTGCCTCGTTTCTTGTTTTTTGTATATTACATTTTCGGAAACTGTGTTGAAAATATTGTGGCATTATGTGGACCTGTGCAGATATATGTAGATAAATATAGGACTATTAAAAAAAATTCTGGGCTCCAGTAGCAAGCATTATTATTTCTATTTTTTTTTTTCAAATTCTTTTTCAATTTTTAGCCAGGTTTTTTGAAAAAAAATCCAGGCTATTGGATTGGCGAAAGCCGGGCGGGCGGGCGGCGGGCGGGCGGCGGGCGGGCGGCGGGTGGCGTCCACAATCAATGTTAAGTTTTCGTGTTTGAGTCCATTTCTTTGTTACTGTACCACCTAGGACCACCAAACTTTCACAGCTTCATAATCAAGGGGTGCCCACCACATATCACTATCTAACATGTTATTTATTTTTTAACTTAACCCATTTTTTCCGCGTAATCGACTTAGCCATTTTCAATGTTAAGTTTTCGCGTTTACAATGTTAAGTTTTCGTGTTTAAGTCCATTTCTTTCGTACTGTACCACCTAGGACCACCAAACTTTCACAGCTTCATAATCAAGGGGTACCCACCACATATCACTATCCAACATGTTACTTTTTTTTTTTAACTTCACCCATTTTTTCCGCGCAGTCGACTTAGCCATTTTCAATGTTAAGTTTTCGCGTTTACAATGTTAAGTTTTCGTGTTTAAGTCCATTTCTTTCGTACTGTACCACCTAGGACCACCAAACTTTCACAGCTTCATAACCAAGGGGTGCCTACCACATACAACTATCCAACATGTGACCATTTTTTTACCTTCACCTATTATTTCTACGTAATTGACTTAGCCATTTTCAACGTTAACTTTTTAACGTACGTCTGGTTAGAGTTTTTTGGTTAAAACTTTTTCGTTATACTATATCTCTGCAACTGCTTCGCCCATTACCTTGAAACTTCACATGGGTGTTTATCATCATCCATATTTTCATTCTAACCCCCAACCGTGCGGCCCCTGTGCCCAATGTCAAGGTCAAATTACTTTGAATTTTTTTGTTAAAGTTTTTTTCGTGTACTATATCTCTGCAACTGCTTCACCAAATACCTTCATACTTCACATGGGTGCTTATCATCATTGTCGCACCTGCTTGCGGAAAGCGCGATCCTGTGCCCAATGTCAAGGTCAAATTACTTTGATTTTTTTTGTTAAATTTTTTTCGTGTACTATATCTCTGCAACTGCTTCACCCAATACCTTGATACTTCACATGGGTGTTTATCATCATTGTCGCACCTGCTTGCGGAAAGCGCGATCTGTGCCCAATGTCAAGGTCAAATTACTTTGAATTTTTTTGTTAAGTTTTTTCGTGTACTATATCTCTGCAACTGCTTCACCCAATACCTTGATACTTCACATGGGTGCTTATCATCATTGTCGCACCTGCTTGCGGAAAGCGCGATCCTGTGCCCAATGTCAAGGTCAAATTACTTTGAATTTTTTTTTTAAAGTTTTTTCGTGTACTATATCTCTGCAACTGCTTCACCCAATACCTTGATACTTCACATGGGTGTTTATCATCATTGTCGCACCTGCTTGCGGAAAGCGCGATTCTGTGCCCTATGTCAAGTTCAACTTACTTTGAATTTTTTTGTTAAAGTTTTTTTGTGTACTATATCTCTGCAACTGCTTCACCCAATACCTTGATACTTCACATGGGTGTTTATCATCATTGTCACACCTGCTTGTGGAAAGCGCGATATCGTCAGCATTTTGGCATACGTCCGTCCGTTCGTCCGTGTGTCCGGTTAAAGTTTTTTGGTTAAAGTTTTTCCATCTACTATATCTATTTTTTTAGTGTCCATGCCTCGCCCCAAGGCGCGACATGCAGGCCACGGCCATCTAGTCTACAAAAAGTGGGTATAATTATGTTATCCAAGTGTCTATGCTTGGAAAAAACCTGGCCTTCGTGGCTTTGCCTCGTTTCTTGTTGTCTAGTAGCATAAGGTCGTAAGTGCTATATACAGACTATTATCATATAATAAAACAATTATTGACTAGTGAGCCATAGAATATAATCTGATATTCTATGGCTCACTAGTCAATAATTGTATCCCCCGGACTCCGTCGGGGGATACTATGGATTTGACAGCGCGCCGCGTCCGCCGCAGACACTTCTTGTCCGGAGCATAACTCGAACACCCTTTGGAATATTTTCATGAAACTTCACACATGCATAGACCACGACCCGAAGGTGTGTCGCGCACAAGAATGACAACTCTTGCATAGCTAATTTTTGAGTTATCTCCCTTTTTTGTTTTGCGCACTGATTGACCATAACTCGACCACCCTTTGGAAATATTTTTTATGAAACTTAACACATTCAATTAGACCACGAACCGAAGGTGTGTCGTGCACAAGAATGACAACTCTTGCATAGCTAATTTTTGAGTTATCTCCCTTTTTTGTTTTCGCTCACTGATTTCCTGTCCGGAGCATAACTCGACCACCCTTTGGAATATTTTCATGAAACTTCACACATGCATAGACCACGACCCGGAGGTGTGTCGCGCACAAGAATGACAACTCTTGCGTAGCTAATTTTTCAGTTATCTCCCTTTTTTGTTTTGCGCACTCTACAAACTGGACAATAATGCATGAAGACCTGTTTTCTCGTCTGCTCCTGTACACCTTTTCTCGTGTGCTCTGTACACCTTACCTGTAGAGAGAACAATAGAAACTGGGAGAACCATGTGCTAGCATGGGCTAGCATGTGCAGATGTCCAGTCCAGTGCTTGACTACTGCTGACCAGGTAATTTATACAGGTAAATCACTACATTGGGTACTGTGTTGAAAATATTGTGGCATTATGTGGACCTGTGCAGATTTTTGTAGATAAATATAGGACTATTAAAAAAAAATCTGGTCTCCAATAGCAAGCATTATTATTTTTAAACTTTTTTTTTTCATTTTTTTTTTTTTTTTTTTTTTTTTCATTTTTTTTTCTTCTTTTTTTCATTTCTTTTTTTTTTCATTTTTTTTCTTCAAATTATTTTTCAATTTTTGTCTAGTAGCATAAGGTGGTAAGTGCTATATACAGACTATTCACCTGTGCATGTGCTAGCATGTGCAACTGACCACTGACAACTTACAGGTAATTTATACAGGTAAATGATTATATTACATTTCCGTAAACTGTGTTGAAAATATTGTGGGAATATGTGGACCTGTGTATATATGATATGTAGATAAATATAGGACTATTAAAAAACATTTTGGGCTCCAGTAGGGAGCATTATTCTTTTTCTTTTTTTTAATTTAATTTTTTTTTCCATTTTTTTTTTTTACATTCTTTTTCAATTTTTTAACTGACCACTAACTTATTACAGGTAATTTATACAGGTACATTATTACATTTCCGTAAACTGTGTTGACTATATTGTGGCAGTATGTGGACCTGTGCAGATATATGTAGATAAATATAGGACTATTAACAAAAATTCTGGGCTCCAGTAGCGAGCATTATTTAAAAAAAAAAAAATTGTATATTACATTTCCGTAAACTGTGTTGAAAATATTGTGGCATTATGTGGACCTGTTGCAGATATATTGTAGATAAATATAGGATCTACAACAAAAAATTCTGGGGCTCCAGTAGCAAGTATTATTATTTTTTATTTTTCAACTTTTTTTTTCTTTTTAAATTTTTTTTATTTTTTTTTTTATTTTTTTTTTTTTAAATTCTTTTTAAATTTTTTAACTGACCACTAACTTATTACAGGTAATTTATACAGCTAAATTATTACATTTACCTAAACTGTGTTGACAATATTGTGGCAGTATGTGGACCTGTGCAGATATATGTAGATAAATATAGGACTATTAAAAAAAATTCTCGGCTCCAGTAGCGAGCATTATTTTTTTTATTTACATTCTATATTACATTTCCGTCAACTGTGTTGAAAATATTGTGGCATTATGTGCACCTGTGCAGATATGTGACATAAATATAGGACTATTAACAAATAATTCTGGGCTCCAGTAGCTTCACACATGCATAGACCCTAAAGGTGTGTCGCGCAAGAATGACAACTCTTGCATCACTAATTGTTTAGTTATCTCCCTTTGTCCGTCACCGATTTTGTCTCCGGAGCATAACTCGATCACCCTTTTTTCAAACTACTTGTGTATCTGGGGAGGGGGATACACATGCGCTTGTCGACAAGCGTCCATTTCTAGTTGTATAATATATTCGGGCCAGTGAAAATTGCTTTCGGGCCCAGGCTCGAGGTCAAGGCGGGACAAGGCGAGGAATCTGATTCCGCAGAATTCTTGTTTACTTATCTCCCTTTGTTGTTTCGTGCTCTGATTTTGTATCCAGAGCATAACTCGAACACCCTTTGGAATATTTTTATGCCCCACCACGATAGTGGAGGGGGCATTTAGTGTTACCCTCGTCCATCCGTCCGTCCGTCCGCACACACGAATGGGTACTTGTTGTAAGCGTACGGGGATCTTATTAGGATAGTGTTGGGTACTCTTGTTGGGTATTTTTATACAGTAAAAACCCAACAAGTATTCATTCGTAGGAACGTGCGTCCCGTCCGTCCGTCCGTCCGTCCGTCCGTCCGTCACAAAACTTTAACACTCGGGTAAATGTCTCATAATTTCTTCATCCTTCGACCGATCTGCTTCATATTTCATATACACATTGCTCTGATGGTTCACTACCGCCCTGTGCCAAATCCATGTTCGTCCTGCCCCCGGCAAGCCCAGGGTCAAGGTCACATACTTGGTGCTTCAAAAACTTTAACGCTCGGGTTAATATCTTATAATTTCTGTTTTATTTCACGGATCAGCTTCATATTTCATATACACATTGCTCTAATGGTCCTCTACCGCCCTGTGCCAAATCCACATTCGTCCTGCCGCCGCCAAGCCCAGGGTGAAGGTTACATACTTGGTGCTTCAAAAACTTTAACGCTCGGGTAAATATCTTATAATTTCTGTTTTCTTTCACGGATCAGTTTCATATTTCATATACGCATTGCTCTAATGGTCCTCTACCGCCCTGTGCCAAATCCACGTTCGTTCTGCCCCCGCCAAGCCCAGGGTCAAGGTCACATACTTAGTGCTTCAAAAACTTTAACGCTCGGGTAAATATCTTATACTTTCTGTTTTCTTTCATGGATCATCTTCATATTTCATATACGCATTGCTCTAATGGTCCTCTACCGCCCTGTGCCAAATCCACGTTCGTCCTGCCCCGCCAATCCCAGGGTCAAGGTCACATACTTGGTGCTTCAAAAACTTTAACGCTCAGGTAAATATCTTATAATTTTTCTTTCCATTCACAGATCAACTTCATATTTCATATATGCGTTGCTCTAATGGTCCTCTACCGCCCTGTGCCAAATCCACGTTCATCCTGCCCCCGCCAAGCCCAGGGTTAACATCACATACTTAGTGCTTCAAAAACTTTAACGCTCAGGTAAATATCTTATAATTTCTGTTTTCTTTCACGGGTCAGCTTCATATTTCATATATGCATTGCTCTAATGGTCCTCTACCGCCCTGTGCCTTCAAAAACTTTAACTCTCAGGTAAAAGAAAATTTTGACTTGGAATTTGGCCTCATTTATTATCAAAGCGATATGTGGGACATCCGTGTTCTATGAACACATTTTCTAGTTTATTAAACTTCACACATGCATAGAAGACGACCCAAAGGTGTGTCGCACGTAAGAATGACAACTCTTGCGTCGTTAATTTCTTAGTTATCTCCCTTTGTTGTTTCGTGCACTGATTTCGTGTCTGGAGCATAACTCGAACACCCTTTGGAATATTTTCATGAAACTTCACACATGCATAGACCACAACCCTAAAGGTGTGTCACGCAAGAATGACAACTCTTGCATCACTCATTTTTTAGTTATGTCCCTTTGTTTTTTCCGTCACTGATTTTGTCTCCGGAGCATAACTCGAACACCCTTTTTTCAAACTACTTGTGTAACTGGGGAGGGGGATACACATGCGCTTGTCGACAAGCATCCATTTCTAGTTTGGCCACGGAAACTCAAGTGACCAACAGGTTCAGTGTTTTCTTTTAAATGCTACAAATATGCTGAAAACTGGTGTTAAAGGCACCCCAACATGTTCCTCAAGTGAAACTGGGTAGTAATGGATCAAGATTTGCAAGCAAACGGTGTCTGTGACTTCAAAACACCCGCACTATTTTTTTATACCGGACTACTTTTGCATACACCCTGGGCGATTTCGCACCATTTGGTGTCTTCTAACCTATACACCTAATAACTCTTCCGACGGCAGGGGTAATCTATGCACACCTAATTGATGTGAATTATTAAGTAAGGAAAGACATTTATTGGGATTCCCGGTATGATGATGTATGAGAGCAATTATTAGCGTGATCACCACTGATAAAACACCGCCATTCTTGTTGTTTAACGTGGCCACCAACCGAAGCCATATGGGTCACGATAGAAATTTTAGTTAATCCAGGAACTAATGGCTTTGATACCATAGAGCTCCCCGTTGCATTCTTGGCAAAATCTGTTCTCTGCCTCTGTAAACATATTTGTTTCACATGTCTATGATTAAAGGTCACATTACAAACTATCACTTTAATAATATTGTCTTCAAAATGCTCTAAAAAAACAAAGGCGACCCTAATAACCGATTTCTGGTTCGTTTGTATTTTTCGTGATATTCAGATTTATCATATCGCACCTTATCTGACACGTATACAGAGCCATGCAATGAATTGGTCATTGCTTATCTCTCCTGTTACTGCGACCTACTGGCGCGAGGAGGCGCTGTAAATATAACCGCTATGACATAGCAGTAGTGCAGTTTACCTGATTGGTGGATGAAGGTTTCTTATACAAGATACAAGATTTTATTTTCAATTTGATTTTCTTATACAATATCGTTTGGATTTACGGACATCATTTATTTATTGCATAATTTCTTTGTCGTTTAATATATACGTTAATCGTTGTTTTTTCCTTCGCCTGTAGTTATACTTGGATTATTTATACGTTGGTTGCAATCGTCGGCGATGACTATCTGTGCGGAAGTCGGATCAATTTTGTTTATCTGTCCTAGCCAGACGTGTGACTTTCAAACGGTTGCCCGCCGGATGTCAACACTAATGCGAGAGAGAGACAGAGAGATGCGGCCGCTGTAACCGCAGCGCGTCTGCAGCTTGCGCCTTGCCGACTCGATGAGAGAGAGAGAGAGACAGAGACAGGGACTGAGATTGCGTCTCGCTGACTCGATGAGAGAGAGCGTCCGCTGCGACTCCTGCTTTCGTCTTGCCCCACTGGATGAGAGTGACCGAGCGAGATTGCCGCAGCGGCCGCTGCGTCTCCTGCTCGCGTCGTGCCGACTGGATGAGAAAGCGACAGAGAGAGGCGGCCACAGCCGCCACTGCACGTCTCCTGCTCGCGTCTTTCCGACTGGACAAGAGCGATAGAGAGAGACAGAGAGACAGAGAGAGAGGGAGAAGATGGAGAGGTTAGAGGGAGAGAGAGGGGAGAGAGAGAGAGAGAGACGGCCACAGCGGGCAGCTGCGCGTCTCATGCTTGCGTCTCGCCGACTGGATGAGAGAGATGGAGACAGTGAGAGGCGGTCACAGCGGGAGTACATGAAGTGTTATTTTCCCGATACAAACTATACTGGAGTATGTGAAGTGTTCAGAGTCCCTCATATGTTGATTGCGGGCACGTATCACTGCAAATATACCTGCATATTGCCCGCTACGTCATGTACAGTCTGCCACGGGGGTGTATATATAGTGTTACGTTGCCGATATAAATTATATAGGAGTATATGAAGTGTTCCGTGTTTCCCCCATGATGGTTGTATCGGCACAGTCTGTCTGATCTAGATCTACACACTACACTGTTCACCAGTCATCAATAAAACGCCCGCCATGCTTTTAACTTTCAATATTCATCGATAGCAGGCTACATGAGTGTGATACATTGTAATTGATCAAGAGTTACACTGATCACAACTCCCATAACGCCAGACACACCGGCTATATAGACCCGCTTCTAACTACGTTTTCCTACATATCTGCGTAACTACTGGAGCAAGTGAAGATGTCCGTGGAAGAAGGGGGCTGCATGTACCTCCCTCGAGGATGACTGTCTGTTTCACAAAACCTGTCCGAGCTACACAGATAAATTGTCGAGTTACAGGGGTTCTGGTGTACTATAAGACGTGTGTCAATGCTTTGTAATCACGAACATACATTACCATCATGGATATTTAACAGGGACACTTCGAATTAAAGCACACCGAGGTTTCATGAGCATCAGACTGCACTATTCGTTTCCAACACGTTCAGCATTGCGACATACATAACATTGAGTGGAGAAATGGGGCCGATGACATGTGCGACTCCTTGTCTAATTAATAGCACACTCTGGCGGCAAGATCAGGATTTATACTGACATCGTGTCCTGTGTAACTCAACATTGCGGGCCACATCGCATGATGTTACATTGCATTACAATGTAGTTGTGTAACTCGCTGTGCTTACATTATTACTTCTATTAAACATATTTGTGTCTGTGACTGGACTAATGGGGCTTATGGGATTTGTGACCAGTGTAGCTCCCGATTAAATAACGCACTATCATAGCCTTATAACGATATATATATTCCTTGTTATTGGTGGGTGTTTCATTGGTGGAATTGCGAGCACTGCATATCCTGATCAGACTGTGCGGATGCGCAGGCTGATCTGTATCTAGAGTGATCGCAAAACGTATAAGCCCTAACTTTCCAGTCACAGCCAAATTTGATCATGGTGAAACGATGACCTTCACTATAGTTTCCATTGCCAACATTCAACATTACATACATGCCGCAAAGGGAATAGAGGTAGACACGTTTTCCCATGAGCTATGTGTGTCTACCCGTAAATAATAATATGCTTATTCATTTCTATTGGTTTCACATCATATGTCCGTTCATAGTAGGAAATAACACACACTTGATAAAGTTAGCACCGAATGAAGTTAGAATGAAGTTAGCACCGAATGAAGTTAGCACGAATGATGTTAGCACCGAATGAAGTTAGCAGCACCGAATGAAGTTAGCACAGAATGAAGTTAGCACCAAATGACGGGATCACATTTCCAAATGACGGGACCACATTACCAAATGACGGAACCACATTACCAAGTGACGGGACCACATTACCAAGTGACGGGACCACATTACCAAATGACGGGACCACATTACCAAGTGACAGGACCACATTACCAAATGACGGGACCACATTACCAAGTGACTTGACCACATTACCAAATGACGAGACCACATTACTAAGTGACAGGACCTCATTACCAAGTGAATGGACCACATTACCAAATGATGGGACCACATTACCAAATAACGGGACCACAGTGACGGGACCTCATTACCAAGTGACGGGACCACATTACCAAGTAACGGGACCACATTACCAAATTACGGAACCTCATTACCAAGTGACGGGACCACAATACCAAATGACGGGACCACAATACCAAATAGCGGGACCACATTACCAAATGATGTAAGCCTACATAAGACAGTCATGGCGTTCCATAGTCATGAGACACAAGCATTACGTAGGTGTTGACTTGGCCCCGGAATGAGCAGTGTCTACAGCCATGGTCAAACATCACACGCTGTATGTTTTAACACGGCTGTAAACGGTGTAGAACAACGGCAGTCATGTAACAATCATATTTTAACGATTCACACCTAAGGCCAAGTGAGCTGGTGTAGTAAGTAAGTAAGGATGCCAGGCACCACATCAGTAGCATATTTCACCAAAATTGCGAAGTATTGTAACCAACACCCCGGCCCTGGTTGGCATCGCGGTAGCGTTATTACTGTCTATCTGGATTTCAAGTTAATAACAAAGTACTAAGTTATTCAGCGTGATGCGAACTAATGGTGTACCCGAGTCGACAATAGGTCACTAACAGTTACTGACAATATGAGTGGGTCAGTCGAGTGACAAGTTAGTTACTGACTTGCGCAGCTCGCCTCCTTTATATAGACGAGATGCGAGCAGCAGCCGTGCGAGCCCCAATCAAATTTCCCGCTGCAAATATATGTCTAACCAATCGGCGTTCGGTAACTAGAGACGCTAAATGACAAATGTCTGACATCTCAAAGAAACAAAATACAGCCATCAAAATCATACAAATAAACATATGTCCCCTAGACTAGTGACACGATCATCTATGCGGGCGCTAATGTGGCCGATCGCTATGGATCAGACTACTGTAGTGATACATACATTATTGGTTGAAACCCCTTACAATAGGCTGCTCGCACGAAAAACTCCTCTCTAGTACACCCAATACCAACAAATAGCGTGCGAGCCAATACTTTCCAGCATCCGAAATGAATAAGCAACAATATGATATAAGATTATAAGACACACATAATAATATGCGGCCGTCAACTGGTTCATACAGTCTCCGGGATGGCACACTACAACTATGATCCTCTACAACACTGGCGTGTACTCATAATAAAGGATATATGCATATTTGACATGCTGGAGCCTGTTGTGTAAATAGTGAATATATGTGTCTGACCATGATGACCGAATCTACTGAAATGCAACTGATGGTTCCATTACATTCCCCCCACCTTAAAATCTGCACAACTTCCACGGTGTGCGTTTGTGTAAGTACATACGGAAACCATGTTGCATCTGAATCATTCGCATAAGTCCACTTTAAATGATTCACGATTACCCTAGCCATGTTATACTTTTCCCAATTCTATTCAATTGTCAATGCATGGGGCATCACATTCACGTCATAGTTTCTGTTCTCCGAAGGTGGCCATTTTTAACGTGTACACATTAATGTAGGATCTTTCACATTTCGTTGTTGTAGCTAATTTACCCCATAACGATTATTGCTGCTTTATCTAGCAATTGGGTACCTACGGACTCAACCATGGATGGCTGGATATTACGACATTCCTCTTCCATTGCTATTGATTGTATAGGAGAGGACGACAATGCTGACTCTGCCCCATCATGTAATTCTTGATTGTCCTGCCGAATACTCGGACAAACCCGGATGAAATATCCTGGTAAGTGACAGCAGAAACAGGTGGGAGGCCCTGATCGACGCGGAAATCATTGCTGCCATTGTTTTGGTGCTCCCCCAGCGTTGTGGTAATCGCCTCAAAATGGCTGCATTGGTCTTCTCCAATCTATCCAGTCGGTGATTAATCTGATCTAGTGAGTGCTACATGCGTTGGAAGAACTGTAATTCTTCATCCTGCTGATGTGTCGGTTTTACATTCACCATTCTGATGGTGGATTCTACGGTCGCCTGTGGTTCCGGAACACAGTAGAGGTACTCGTACATCTGAATTACTTCCACGGCGCTCTACACTGTGTTACATCCCTGTAAAAGGCACTGGTATTTCAGATCTGCTCGACTTCAGGAGTTGTTGCATCCCAAGAATATCCTGTGCTTCTGTGCCCAGGTTTCCGTAGGCCTTCCGAGTCAGCCGCCTTATATCGTCTCCAAATTCAACAATAGATTCACCTGGTTTCCGCGTACGATTTTCTAGCTGAGACGCCCTAAATGGCCCTTGTTTGAAGCCATTGAATCGTCTTTCCAGTTTGCCGACGAGCGTGGCATACGCGGCCTGTACAATATCCGATATATTCAGCAGATAGAGTTGTGCCTGTCCCATCATACATGCCAAAAGGGTTAGTGCCTTGGTTGTTGGCCTCCAGTGACCAAGTTGTGCACACACCTCAAAATGACGTATGAATGACTCCCAATCTTCATCGCCCGAGTAGGTTTGTGGTTCCATAGTATGGCACTCCATTTTACTATTTATTCAGAGTAAAAGATGTCTCTTTGAGTCAATAAGATATCTATTTCAATCAACAAGATATCTCTTTCAGACAAACAGATATCTAGTTCAGTCAATAAGATATCTAGTACATGAACAATATATCTTTATAAGTAACATATATCTTCCTCAGTCAATGAGATATCTTATTGACGGAAGAAGATATCTTATTTACTGAAAGAGATATCTTATTGACTGAAAGAGATATCTTGTTGACTGAAAGAGATATCTTACTGTCAGAAAGAGATATCTTGTTGACTCAAAGAGATATATATTTCATCATACTAGATATATACAGTTGTTTCTGTCCAAATGTTCCGGGTTTATACGTGTACAAAGTGTTGTGCGTTGCGTATCCGTGGAGTTTTCGTTAGTTGCGTTTCAAACCGTGTGTCGTCTACGTGTAATACGTTTTCGGCCATGCGTTGCGTTTTCCCACTCTTGCGCATGCGCGAAAGTCGAACAAACCGTGTTCAATGCATTGAGTTTCAAAAGCGTGTAATCCGTGTACAACGGTTGTAAACGTATACAACGGTTGTAAACAACGTATTGAGTTTCAAAAACGTGTAATCCGTGTACAACGGTTGTAAACGTATACAACGGTTGTAAGCGTATACAACGCTAAGGTAGACCGTTTAAACGATTTAACGCTTTCTTTGACGAACGGTTACACGCATCTACATAGCACCGTACAGATGAAACCGTGTTATACGTATAACACGTTTCCACGGGTTTTAACGCATTAAACGTTTTGGTATGCCAACCTTGTATCGCGTAGAATGCGCATGCTCTGATCGTTCTTCGTGTGTGTATATATACTTCTACACTCAGTGCAGGGCTTCTAACATTTTCAGTTTTCCGGTTCTGGACCGATTTTTGAACTCTCAGACCGATTGAGATTTGAAAACATAGTCTTAAAAATCAGTCCGAGAAAAATTGCCAGTCGGCTGCTATTTCGCTATAAACCTTGTAAATTTACCGGTTTTGACCACCAAGTAATTTATGACACATATCCGCGGGCCATATCCGTGTTAAACCAGTGTGCAGCTCGCTGTGTATTCAGTTTCTCCAAATATCGATTAATCTTAACACACGCGTGAGACAGGTGTATAGCGGATTAGTAACCGAAATAGACAGGCTTCAGCGTAAAGATAATACGAGATAGACTCGCCATTTCTGATGATGTTAAAATAAAATAAAGAAACCATGCACTGTGTTTATCTGTGTTCGCAATATTTAACCCCAATTAACTGACACGGACTATCGGCCCGGGCTATTCCATATTAAGTTAGGACCTGTTACATCACGCTGTATTAGGCGTCATTTTTGTGTATATAAAATGTACATAGGAATGCCGCAGATCCTGATGAGCCGGCTCACGTGATCTACAATTCTCAAACATTTTGATAAACGACAAGGTACATCTGTCGTGTTAAAAGCGTGACTCATTAGTCATCAGGGATTAGGGATCAATTGAAGTGCTAAATCACACCGCCTATGTACTTTGAACTCGATCTGAGGGTATGTATTCGCGATATTTTAAAAGGGACGAAACAAGGACGCCTCGAAGAGATCTGGGCCGAACAGGTATTTGTGTTAAAACGTGTAACCGTTGTACACGTTTCAACGCTTTCATATAGCTACACGCTTCCAGGTAAAGCGTTGTACACGTTTCAACTCTTTCACCTCGCTACATATGTATACGCCAAAGCGTGTTATACACCTTGAAGCTAAACGTATTACACGCTTTAAAACTAAACGGTTTGACAATGTGTATTACACGTGTACGAACCGTATTATACGTTTAAACAACGTATGCAACGCTTTTAGACTAAACGGTTTGACAATGTGTATTACACGTGTACGAACCGTATTATACGTTTAAACAACGTATACAACGCTACAGCAAACCGTTGCGTTCGCGTTGCGTTCGCGTTGAGTTTGCAAGTGTTGTCTACGGTGGAACAAAAACGGAAACTGCACTGTACTTCTCGGAAAGAGATATATGTTTGAAAATAATAGAAGAGATATCTATTTGGCTCATTAAGATATCTTATTGAAGGAAAGAGATATATTTTATTGTGAAGTAGATATCTAGTATTTCAAAAGAGATATCTATCTAAGAATTTAATAAAGATATCACTTTGACTCAACAAGATATCTATTTGACAGTTCAAGATATCTCTTTGAGTCAACAAGATATCTAATTTGATGAAAGAGATATATATTTGAAGCCTTTCAATAAGATATCTGTTTCGTTTCCTTTTTTAATATGTATAAATGAATTCTCCCTACCAGGAAAATATTTCCACCATCCCGCTGATGGACCACAAAATCAACTTATTTATTTACTATTTTCTGATTGGAAAGTAATTATATGACTTGCAGGGAGCAACAGTTACTGTTAAGTAGTCGATCAAACAGATATCTATATGAAAAGTCAAATAGATATCTAATTGATTTAACAAGATATCTATTTCACCATAGAAGATATCTGTTTCATACAACAAGATATCTGTTTGTCTATATAAGATATCTTATTCATAGAAGTAGATATCTGTTTCATTGAATCTAAAGAGATATCTTATTGACTGAAAGAGATATCTTATTTACTGAAAGGAAAAATATATCTTATTGACTGAAAGAGATATCTGTAACTCTGAAACAGATATCTATATTGTTATTATCATAGAGCTATCTATTTCAGAGTTACAGATATATATTTGAGTCAATAATATATCTCTTTCATTCAAGAAGATATCTCTTTCTCTTTCATTCAAGAAGATATCTCTTTCATTCAAGAATATATCTCTTTCAATCAACAAGATATCTCTTTCTGACAAACATATATCTTATTGACTGAAAGAGATATCTTGTTGATTGAAAGAGATATCTTATTGACTCAAAGAGATATATTTTACTCTGAATAAATAGTAAAACGGCGTGCCATACCATAGTAGGTGCCCCTTTACATATAGCATAATGGTAATCTTCAGTAAAGTTCAAATCCGGTGTTATGTAACAACTATGTCTGGAATAGTCAGTGAGTCCATCATCACCTGAATCGCCACTGGAAAGTTTGTGTTGCGAATTACTGGAATAATCAGTTTAACCGCCCTGTCCATTCTCCATCATGTTCATCTATCCTTCAGAGTCGGAATCAGACATTTCCCCAGTGAATTTTCTTATTGTTGTAATGAAATCTGTTTGAATAAATGTTGTTTGTCCCTTCTCTATGAACTTATTCTTATATACTAAATTTACAATAATGTTCTATGTTTGTGCTGTTTTATTTTTTCAAGTGGGTGGGGTAATGGGATTTTTTTTTAATAGGCATTTTTTTGGTGTCATAGGTCCGAGTCTTCTACCTGTGATCGCTATCTATGGAGCAGACTATTGTAGTGATACATAAATTATTTGTTGAAACCCCTTACAATAGGCTGCTCACACGAAAATAGGTACGAAAATACGCAGTGAATTCTGTGGAAAATCATAACACCCGGCTCCCCAAATTCGTCTCTAGTACACCCAATACCAACAAATAGCGTGCGAGCCATTGTCTGGTGTCAATTTGATATACAGTACCAGTACTCGTGATGACCAATAGTCGGCAACACACATAATAATATGCGGCCGTCCACTGGTTCATACAGTCTCCGGGATGGCACACTACAACTAGATCCTCTACAACACTGCCGTGTACTAATAATAAAGGATATATGCATATTTGACATGCTGGAGCCTGTTGTGTAAATAGTGAATATTTAGCTGTGTCTGACCATGATGACCAAATCTACTGAAATGCAACTGTTGCATTACAGTATACTTGTCTTGCTAAGTACACTTTGAGGGAGACATTTTCAATTTAAGGATAAATTTATTAATTTTTATTATACTTAATTTATCACAGCCATTTTGGCTGTGTTAATGTAATAAATTAAGTATAATAATTCTGCATACTTTTAATCATCAACTGTATGCAGTCGTTAGTTCTATATGAAATAATGCATTTCAGGAAAAATAAATGATTACTCCCTCAAAGTACACTTTGCTAGACAAGTATGCTTTGCAATTTTGATGAAATAGGATACAGAACACTTTTATTTCGGTGCTTAAAAAGTTTTTATTGTAATTTAGTGATGAACGCATGATACTTGCCCATACATGTACATTCCCATCAGATGACCTGGCTGTAGAACGGACGTAAAGCCACAATCACTCCTTCATCACTCGGTCCCACATACAGGCAAATTCCCATCTGTATATATGGCTGTGACTGGAGAAATTGGACCAGTGCGACCAGTGTAGATCCAGATCAGCCTATGCATCCAGGATGATCTGAATCTGCACTGTTCGCCATTCGATCAATTTGATCAGGAGCTACACTAATCACATATATCCTAAGCTACACTGATCACATATCTCCTAAGCCCCAATTCTCGTCATAGCCACATATATGGCATGGCGTTTTTTAAATGGGCGTAAAATCTTATTCACTCATACACAGCTCCAGATAAGGGGTGTATTGGTGTATTTTACGTACTTATTTTAGCTGAATATGCATTGATTATCAAAAGTGGGAGTACAAAATACTCACAGCAATGTGAAATAAGCATTGATTTTCAAATTGAGTAGTGAAAATACTGTAATAAAGTTGAAAATTTACTTAGTTGAGCTGCACTGTTTGCTTTTTGCAGCTCAACTAAGTAAATGTTCAACTATATTACAGTACAGTGAAACCTCTCTAAACCGGACACCCTGGGAGGTCCCCAGTGTGTCCGTGGTAGAGGTTTCCCTGTAAATCAGGCATTTTATCATTCTGAGCCATAGTTGTGTGCGATGCGATAACGAACAGACTTTATCACCTGAGATAAATGACCAAGAAACTCATCAAGCATAAGATCCGTGTTTTCTTGGTGTCCGGTTTATAGAGGTTACAATGTATAAATACGTGAATTAGTAATAATACACTCAAATCAGTGAATGTTTAAATTGGTTTTGATCATATGTTACTCATTTAATAATGTAGAAAATCAATAATCCATTGTAAAAATAAAATACGCATTTAATTTGAAATCAGGGGTTACAATACTCTTTTGACACAAAGCTTATCTGGAGCTCTGACTCATATATGATACAGTCAGAGAAATATGTATCTCTGCATTATATCACATCACCACAAACACGAGAATGGCAAACAATTGATTGTTGCAGGTGGCTCTGGGGAGCTGGAACAAGCTGCTGGCTGCGGACTACGGTGCGGCCAAACTGCCGACCGGCAAACACAGCGTGCTGGGCGCTGGTAGAGTGGCCCCCGACCCAAAATATGTATATAAAACGTAAGTGTCATAGTGTTATCTTGTGTTGCTCACCAGGGGCCCGTTTCAGTAAACTTTGTACATTGAAAATGTTTGTACGAACATTTCTATTACATTACTTCAAACATTACTGTGATTCATTAATGCTACCTTTTCCCACTTAAATACAAACTGAAGGTTATCAAACCTGAACCATTTCACCAAAGATTTACCCAAATTGGCTAATATTACCAATGTTGCTGTCAATTTTAGTTTTGCAAACTTCTTAGTCGTACAAATTTTAGTGAAACGTGCCCCAGGTTATGTTGTACTGTAGAACCTCGCTATGCCAGTTCGCATCAGTTCAGGGCTTAATTACTGTCAGTTCCACGTTTTGCTGCCGACGAGCATTTGGGCATTAAACACATTAAATCTAGATTCAATGCGTTTAATAACCAAACGTTTGTTGGCAGAACAATGTGGAACAGACTCGGGCTATTGTGTTTGGAAAAATAATTCTGATGCATTCAATGAAAACCTCCCGATCAACATGGCTGGCTGTGTTAACTAACTAACCCTTACAGTGCTTAATTTGTTGTCTGCTGTTTATTTCTTATTTTAAATTTTTCTCAACAAAAACATAGTGTGCCAGCGCTTTGGAAATGATTCTAAAGAGCTGTCAAACCAGGTTTTAATTGAGAAAAAAAGACGACATGTCCATTTCCCTCATTTTAAGGGTTAACCCTTTCAACCCTATTTAGGGTTACCTTGGAATGGACTGCTGTGTTTCCGACCAATCCAATTATCACAAAATGATTGTAAGACTAGTCAATTTATAAAAAAAGGGGAATTTTTTATTTTTGGTGAAGAAAGTATGAAAGTTACTTGCAAAAAGTGCAGATCCAGATGAGACGGCAAACACTGTTAAAGAGGTCTATAGTGTTGAAAGCCAGTATTGTCAGTGACCCATTGTCCTAACTGTATTGCAGGATGGATGGTGTAACTGTACCCTGGGGAATTCCCACCAGCGTGAAGAATCCCTTGGGCTACACCCTCAACCACAACGAGTACATCGTCTACAACACGAATCAAATACGCATGAAATACCTTCTCATGGTTCAGTTCAACGTCAAATGAGGAACACGTTTGTGTATAACGCTTGACATAAAACCCCAATTAATGAAATGAGGAAACAAATATAACGTGTGACTATGTGTTATCAACATTATCAAGGTGCATGATCACGTGGTTATAACAACAACAACAACAACAATTACTGAAACTTCTAGCAGCGCCTCCGATTCAAGGTACGTATTCGGATATATTGTCGTTATTATTAAACGGATTTTAATGAAATATGGAGCATCAAACGCGTCTTATTAAGCTGCATTTGGTGGTCTCGGTACTTTGGCCCAAACATCTGTCGTTTTTGCGAAGACTCGATTTCCGTGGTTACTGTCAATACTGACACGGAAATCGATTCTTCGCAAAAACGACATAAATATGCCGAATTCCCGAGACCACCAAATGCAGGTCATGAAGACGCGTTGAAGACGACCGAGAAATCCAAAATGGCCGCCAAAATCACAATTATTAATAAAAACCAGATGGCCGCTGCCCGCATGTCGAGCCCGCCGAGGCATTTGATGGTCTCGGAGTGTATTTATTTGTAGTTTGATGCCCAATAAGCATATAAAACTTCAACGCAAATTTTGACAAAAACTTTAACGCAAACTTGTAAGTCATTTGACCTTGACATAGGGCCACAGGGGCCTCATGAGTGGGATAGAGAATGAATATATGGATGATGACTAATAATCATTTGAAGTATCAAGTCAATGTGACTTAGGACTGCAGAGATATAAGGTATTTAAAAACTTTAACGCAGATTTCGGAACGCAAACTTTTAAGCCATTTGACATTGACCTTGGGCACAGGGGCCGCATGAGTGGGATACAGCATGAATATATGGATGATGACTAATAAGTATATGAAGTTTCAAGTCGATGTGACTTAGGACTGCAGAGATACATGTATAAGGTATTTAAAAACTTTAACGCAGATTTCGGAACGCAAACTTCTAAGCCATTTGACATTGACCTTGGGCACAGGGGCCGCATGAGTGGGATACAGCATGAATATATGGATGATGACTAATAAGTATATGAAGTTTCAAGTCAATGTGACTTAGGACTGCAGAGATATAAGGTATTTAAAAACTTTAACTTTCGCATATTTCGGAACGCAAACTTCTAAGCCATTTGACCTTGACCTTTGGGCACAGGGGCCTGCATGAGTTGGGATACAGCAAGAATAATAATGATATGGATGAAGACTAATAAGTATATGAAGTTTGTCAAGTCGCTGTGGAAAACTTAGGGCCACTGCAAGAGATACCATGTATAAAGGTAATTTAAAAAACTTTAAAACGCAAGATTTCGGAACGCAAACTTTCTAAGGCCATTTGGACATTGAACCTTGGGGCAACACGGGGCCGCATTGAGGGGTGGTATTACAGCATGAATATATGGATGGATTGAACTAATAAGTTATAGAAGTTTCAAAGTCAATGTGACTTAGGACTGCAGAGATATAAGGTATTTAAAAACTTTAACGCAGATTTCGGAACGCAAACTTCTAAGCCATTTGACCTTGACCTTGGGCACAGGGGCCGCATGAGTGGGATACAGCATGAATATATGGATCATGACTAATAAGCATATGAAATTTCAAGTCAATGTGACTTAGGACTGCAGAGATATAAGTTATTTAAAAACTTTAACGCAGATATCGGACGGACGGACGGGCGGACGTTCCAACATTTTGGGTTTATGGGGTATTTCCATTGTTTGAAGAACAAAGAAAAAGCCCCTAAACAACAATAGAGTTTATGAGCTTACGGAATATTACAAAGGAATCTTTTATTCCTAACCACGCCCCTAAGCTCTCAAACCCCCAGACGTTGGCCCGGACGGGCGGACGTCATTGTGATCACTATGTCTCGCTTTTCGCAAGCGGGCTCGACAAAAATGTTCTAGTTGTGATATAAGCATGAAACTTGGTGGAGCTGCAGGGAAACACACATTGGTGTTCCTAAAATATACAAAAAACAAGAGTGCCGTAAGTCACAAAATACGCCCGTCGAATATGGGCCAGACAGCCAAGATGCAGAAATGTGAAGCTGTCACCAAGGCAAGAAACATTAATGAGAATTTGAAACTGTATAGCATTATTTCTTCATCTCGAAGATGTGTGTATAGTTTCAGATCGATCGACTGAACGGATTCAGATGAGTTGTGTACACAAACTATATACCCTATACAGAATTGCATACAACAATGTAGAAAAATGGCTAAGTTAAAAAGGTGATATTTTTGTTAAAAAAAATAATATATCAGCATAAAAACACCAAGGTGCACATCTTCAATATGTGTAGAAGATGTGTGTATAGTTTCAGATCGATCGACAGAACGGTTTCGAAGGAGTTGTGTACACGAACTATGCACTTTTTCTGTCAGCCGCCAGCTCGCCCGCCCGCCCCGCGGTAAAACATAATACGTACCGTTTTTAAAAACGGTCGTATAATAAGATATGGCTCATGGCCTCTCAGAAATCCAAGACGGCTGCCAAAAACATTGCAATTTTAATGTCCTTAGCAGAAAGCTTTTACAATATATTTTCCAATGAGATACGAAACTTGATTTTGAGTAGAGCTGTTGAGAATTACAGATACATTATTTTAAAATTATTCTATAATCTCAGATTGCACCAATGGCAACCCAAAATCCAAGATGGCCGCTGGTAATCATAGGCATCACGGGACGGTTGAAAATAGCCAAAATTGACTGCTTTTCTGAGGCCGGCGGGTGACTTATAAAAATCACCGCCTCTCACAATCAGTTAAGGAGGCTCTTGCGACAAGTATTGAAAAATACTCGTAAATGAAGTACAAATCGCGCGCCACAATAAAAATGCAGTAACCGCATCAGATGTGTTTAATTAATTTTTTGCAAAGTTACCCCACCCACCTATTTTTGGCCAGAAATTTCAACACGACTGAATTTGTTGGAATTGTTCTCATGAAAACATGAGGCACAGAGACTTTGTTATGTCTTGTTCTATCACTTGTAACACCACACCATTTCCTGAAAATGATTCCAAAGCGGGGTCATAACCACCTCAAATTTTCGTTACAAATGCCCGAAAAATACCTTAAATTCTCAGGCTGACGCGAAACCGTACCGGCGAGACTGCATAGCATGCGCCATTTTCCAGCTAACGTTCAGTTTTGTAGAATATTCATAAACCTATTTGTCTAGACACACTGGTGTAACTTGCAGGGTCGGTAGTGAAGTATATAGAAAATCGTCCACCCCCTTTTTAAAGCTAGCCGCCCATTGTCCCGTGAGATATATGCATTAAGGATAAAATATTAAAAATGTTCCTTTTCTGATAAAGGCTTGAACTGTCACAGTTATGTAATTGTAGACAACCATAAAGTATTGTTTTCAGACTTCAGAAAGCTCAAATATGCCGTATGACAATACCAAATACAAGATGGCCGCCAGAAATCAGTTTTTATACATAATTTATAATTTATATATAACTTATAAAAGATAATTGTACAGTAAGAACATAAAATTGTTGTAGAGAAACGCAATATTTTTCAAAATGTGGAATTATCTCAAATTTAACCACAGGCGGCATACATATCCAAGATGGCCTCCAAAAGCTAACAGAATACTTGTCAGCCCTAAGTCATACACAAAAATTACTGCGTGCCAGCAGCAACTCAAAACATTCCCAGCCTAGATGAACTGACAAAATAATTAATGGCGTTACGATATGTTCACTTTATAACATGTACATTTTATCACTGTTATGAATCAAAGATGAACAGCTAAAATCAACAATATGTGACATATTGTTTATGTGAGATATTTTTATGAAGACACGATCACAGTGTCCGTATTTCCTGGACCCCGGATGGTTTCTTTACGATTAAGATACTTTCCGTGTAAAGGTCTTGTGCCGAAATGTTGTAATCTTGGTTACTGAAGTATTGTTTAGGATTAGGAAGATATTGCCCAACCTAGTCTTAAGTCCATCTAGATTTCATAAACATGTGCAGTGTAGTCTTTTTATATTTCCTATCATTAAATAATGAATGGTACCGTCCTTATGAACGAATATCCCTGACATTTACAATTGTTTTTAAAAGTCGAGCTAGAATCAGGAATTCCACATGGTGATGCGAAGAGATTGGCGGCAGTTCAGTCGCTGTGCCAATGCTATATCCAGGCACTGCTGAAACATTTCAGGAATATGTAGATCATGCTTTTGTAACACATACACATGCCCAGCTACAGGACGTCGAACGGTTTAATGTGGTCTGGGATGTATATCTACCAGACAGTTTGAAGCAAGCAACGAGGGAGAATCGTTTGTTTATTTGTTGGTATTTAACGGCCTATCAACAGCTAAAGTCATTTAAGACCGGGTCAATGGGTTTAGTACTAAATCCCATATATTATCTGTACAAGTACATGTACATGTTCAAGTACATGTACAAATGGGGAGGGGGGGGGGGGGGATAAATCCCAAAATCAGAACTGAATATTTACAATAAAAAAATATATATATTCAGCCCTGAAATCAGAATAATCCTGATCTGATGCCAGGTCCTCGCCACACCAGAATCACTTGGCCACCTCCCAAAAGCAGTAGGATCAGTAATAATCTTACTACTTTTATAATGGGCAATAACCCAGTTCAACTCCCAGGTAACAAAAGAGCCAACGATAAAAACGTACCGGAGGGCCAAACCAGGCAAATCGTGATTCCTATAAGGAGGAACCCCACCGTTAATTTACGCCGTCACGTTCACCTGACCAACCACCCACGAGGAGAATCGTGCTACTGGACATCCTGGAGATAGGAAACGTGTTGGATCAACAACAACAGTTCCCGGAAACTGGCAGAACTTTTTGTGAGTTGTTTTCTATTTAGCATACTTGATTGCTATTGACAGCAAACAACTATATAACACCATGAAACAAACAAACTAGTATTTGATCCTCTGCTAGGGATGACATATCATGGCTAGCATCGTACTCACATGAGGAGGCTGACTCACGATGCTGCATGTGGAAGATCAAATAGGGCATTGTCTCATTCAAACTGTGGATATTGTAGTACTGTCTTTAGCAACATTCAGACAACTCGTGCCAGAAGAACCAAATTGTCGGAATTTTGGGTTGCAAATGACGCTTGAAAGACATTTCTTTGTTATGTCCCCATACACGATACATGTCATGCATTATGGCTAGACAGATGTAAAGCATCGTCATTGTTCTATGAATTCACAGTGTCTATATTTGCTAGAAGGTTAGAGAAGTCAACATGGGATTATGGACAGTTCTTCCAGACATGACAGAGACACTCATGAATTTGGTAACAAACCCTTTTCAAAGGGTTCAATATATATTGAACATATACTGTCAACTCGTGCAGCTCTTGTACAACATACATAATGAGCTCTCAATCAGGTAGTACACTGGTGGCCAATCCAGAACCTTTCGATCCCGCCAATTGTGACTGGTAGATGAGCACAGCTGTTATGCAGCTGTTATGCAGTTGTCATTTCCTAATGAGACGGACATCGTATAATTAAAGGTCACACTGACACTGTGTTGGCTATATTGTAACTATGCTAATATGACATATATTCACTGTTTGTATTAGCACTACCCATGCGCTCTCCGGCCATCTTGAATTGATGCAAGTGATCTAATTTGACAGTTATATTTTACTAACATCCAACACCCTATTGGCATAACTAACTTCATCAATAATACAATTTAAAATGCTAACATCTAACATTTGAGCAAAAAGTAACATGCAAGACAAACACCAATATCTGAAGGTAGCCATCTGGACATTTTGGTCACTGTGAAATATGAGACAGCAAATCATTTTTGAAATAAAATATATATGTAATTATCTACAGCTATACTGAATGTTATTATTTTGGCACTTTTGGTGGCCATTTTGGAATTCTTTGTCGCTGTAAGCCAAATCTGATTTTTCTATGTTTAATAGCATGCATATATTTGTTGTACAAAGTCATGTTATGTTTGTTTCATTTATATGTACTTACCATTGTATATGACTTGACAGCAAATACTGACATTTAAGGTAAATACTGATTTTGGTGGCCATGTTGAATTGATGCAAATGATCTAATCTGACAGTTATAGTTCAGTAACATCCAATACTTTATTGGTATACTAACTTTACCACGAATAATATTTAAAATGATAACACGTAACAATTGAGCAAACATTAACATGCAGGACAAAACAACACTATTTGATGGTGGCCATCTTGGATTGTTTGTCGCCATTTGTGAAATCTGAGATTATTTTTTAAATAAAGTATATTTAATTATCAACAGCTTTGTTAAATTTCAGCTTTTTATCTCATTTGGAAATAGTTTTAAAAAATATTCATGATCAGGTCACTAAAAAATTTTTGATTGCCATCTTGCATTTCTGGATAGCTGTGAGCTAAATCTGATTTATTTTCTAATTTTATGTGAATTGAGTTGTCTTTCCCTATAACTCCACGAAGTTTCAGCTTTTTACCACAACCAGAACATTTTTATATATTTTTTTTATTTTCTGAACATGGAAACGGTGGCCATTTTGGATTTCTGGGTCGCCATAGGCAAACTACGAAATATCTGGAAAAAATTAGTTTGTCATTCTCTACAACTCCACCAAATGTCATGCTTGTATCACAAAGTGAACAATCATTCTAAGAACCTGGGCTATCCAGGTTGTTACGGTATTTATTGAGGTGTTGCACAATCATGTTGTGAGTATAATGTGTAGTTTAAACTTGTTGTTTTAGACATTGTTAAGCACAATTGGCAAGGCGACTTAGTGACTCATATTTTTCTTCACTAGTAGTAGTAATCACATTAAATGTATGGATATGGCACAATACTATAATTCTGTCAATATACCTGTTGTTATCTTATATTTAAGGGTAGGAATTGGCTCGCAGACCTTCCAAACCCAGAAAGAGCCCAGAAAATGTATCGAGCCAATGGCTGATGGCCCGTTTTTTTCCCCGAATTTAGTATTGGTTGCAAATCAGTCGAAATGTGTGCTTTAAATTAAGGAGGTTATGAGATGGTTAATTTAACCTAGCTAGTTCATTCTTCTACCGTACTGTGTCAATATACCTATCTCTACAGTTTATTTATAGGATTTCTCAGGAAGAGGCCACCATTGTTGACTGAACTCTAGTATTTCTCATTGGAACAGAATGTCCTATTTCTGATTAATGTGTGTGTCTGAAAATTTACACGAGAGAGTCCATGTCCCAGACTTCGGGGTGATGTGGCATCATACCTGTAGCCGATTTCACCAACATTGCAAAGTACATATACTTATCTAGCAAAGTATACTTTGATGGAGAAATTTTCTATTTTAGGATACATTTATTAATTTTTATTATACTGAATGTATTACATTATCACAGCCATATTGGCTGTGATACTGTAATAAATTCAGTATAATAAATCTGCATACTTTTAATCATCAAATATATGCAGTCGTTAGTTCTATATGAAAACATGCATTTCGGGAAAAATAAATGATTTCTCCCTCAAAGAATACTTTGCTGGGAAAGTATACTTTGCAATTTTGATGAAATAGGCTACTGGTGTATCACAAGTTCACTTTCTGTATGTAGATCAGTCTCGTCATGGTATCATCATTGTCAAATATCATCATTAATAAAATACTCAAAATACCATCTCTGTGCTATAAATAGATGAGTCGTATAAATAGGATACCAGACTTGGAAAATCACAGGTAACTTCCCTTAGAACAACATCCGTGGTGTTCATGACGTTAGAATTGGCGGCATTTGTCGGTTTGACATCACGTTGCTTAATTTAAACTCAGTTTAAATTAAGCAACGTGTCGTCAAACCAACAGAATCCGCCAATTCTAATGCTGATGATACCCTGGAAGTAATTCTAAGGGAAGCTACTTGTGATTTTCCAAGTGGGTAACCTATTTATATTACTGGTCAATACTCACCACATTGTCACAATATCCTGGTTGCCAAATGTAGCTGCTGCTCATCTAGCGGTATCCGGACAAAAACCCTTGGACATAACCCACTTTGTGTAAAAATGACCACATGGACATAAACCCCCTTCATGATTTTTACAGGGTGGACACAACCCCCTTCATCGTCTTTACAAGGTGGACATGACCCCCTTTTCAGTTTTTACAGGGTGGACAAAACCCCCTTCATTCTTTTTGCGAGTTGGACAAATCCCCTTCATAATTTCTACAGGGTGGACATAACCCCCTCACGCCACCCTCATTTGAATGAATCTACAAAATAATTTACACAATTGTACAACCCTTTCATGCCTGTTTATTTGTTGATCGACTGTTTAATTTAACACCAATTGAAAAGTTTGTGGCTTTGATCTTCTCGCCAATTAGGTCTGCTCTAAGTGCCCAGATTATTACTTGAATATTTTCATTACATATGAATATTTGTTTGTTGTATATTATGAATAATTCTAAGATTGAAAGTTTTGTAACATAATATATGTCATTAGTAATAATAAACAGCAAACAAATCTTTTATTCATCCCAAAAATTAATGGTTTTAATTGTAGAAATCATGAGGGGGTTTTGTCCAACTTGCAAAAATGATGAAGGGGATTATGTCAACCCTGTTAAAAACCGAGAAGCGGGGTTATGTCCACCTTGTAAAAACGATGAGGGTTTTGTCCACCCTGTAAATACCATGAAGGGGGTTATGTCCATGTGGTCATTTTCACATGAAGGGGGTTATGTCCATGTGGTCATTTTCACATGAAGGGGGTTATGTCCATGTGGTCATTTTCACATGAAGGGGGTTATGTCCATGTGGTCATTTTCACATGAAGGGGGTTATGTCCATGTGGTCATTTTCACATGAAAGCGGTTATGTCCAAGGGGTTTTTGTCCTACATTCCATCTAGCATATCTGCACAGCCTGCAGTAGTCGAGACAGGAGTATAGACATTATTGTTCTTTTTGGGCTGTGTATTAATAATAACAATTACTTTTGGTACATACACATTCCGTCATTTTGAGAAAAAAATATGTAATATGCTGTTTTAGAAAATGAAAATCACAATATCCATAATTTACAGGAAGTGTTGTAAGTGATTTGTAGCCGATTTGACCAACATTGCAAAGTATACTTTTCAGCAAAGTGTACTTTGAGGGAGTAATCATTTATTTTTCCCGAAATGCATTATTTCATATAGAACTAACGACTGCATATATTTGATGGTTAAAAGTACATGTATGCAGAATTATTATTATTTTTTTTTTTTTTTTTTAATTAATATTTTTTATTATTTTTAAATACAAACATGTACATACAATACAACACATGTATTATTAACTAACACACTGTGACTAAAGTCGCTATGAAATGATTGCACATGCACTCATTGTACTTGAAAATAAGTTTTTAGAGAAAGAGAAGGCAAAAAGAGTATAGAAAAGCATAGATGGTAAAGTACAATCAGGAAGAAGGAAGAGTATCGAAAAGTATAAAATATGTCCCCTTTTGTTCACATCCGCTTGAATTGAGTTGTGTTTTTTTTATATATATATTCGTTTACTTTTGTGTGGTTAGTGTGATTGAACCTTCCCTACTATGCCCAAAAAAACATACCTATGTTTGAAAAACATCCCATTTAATGTTGTGTTGCTCAAGTTTGTCTTTTTTAGTAGCTATTAACTCTTCTAAATTTATCCTATATTTTAATGTTTAGTTTATAAACGGTTCGAAAGCAATTTCCCGGTTTTCATATTTACATTTAACAATAAAGTATTTGGCTAATATGAGTATAAAATTAAATTGTTGTGCCTTGTGTGTACTTTCATCTATTCCTAAAGAAAAAATACTTTGGAAATTTACAGCGTAAGTAAAACCTTTTTCATTCAAATAGGTACGTAACTGTGACCACATATGTTGTACATGAGTACATTCCCAAAACAAATGTTTTATAGTTTCTACATACATAGAGCAAAAATCGCATAAACTACTATTAATTAGGTTACATCGAAAGAGTAATTTATTTGTTCCATTCATTCGCATAAGGTATTTATATTGAAAATTCCGCAATGTGGAATCTATAGTACAATTAAAGGTTGACATGTAAATATGTTTCCAGTTTAAGTTGGCTTCCGGAAATTCAGCTATCCATTTTTTTTCAGACTTTTTTTCTTCAGTGATTTTTTTTTTCTGTTTGTATTGTATAAAGTAATTTATTAACGTATTTGCTTTTTTGTACCCTTGATTTCAGTGTTTCAGACAGTTGTATTATGTTTATTTGTTCTGTTTTTATTGTTTCTTTCCATATTGGATTTATACTATTTAATATACATTGATATTTCATAAAATCATCATTTCTTATGCTGAATAACTCTACAATATCACCGAATGTCAGAAAAGTTTTTGTTCTATAATCGTAAATTGTTCGATGTACTTGATACCCTTATCAAACCAGTGTCTATGAAACAAAGTTTTATTTTGATGTTTTATATTAGAGTTGTTCCAAATTATTTCTTTTGATACTGTATCTGTTTGAGAAGAATAGTTTATACTTGCCCAAGATTTCAAAACATTGTTCAGGAATTTATTTTTCACTATGTTTTGTATGTCTTCCGGTTTCAAGTTACATTCGAAAATAAAAGTCCCGCCATATTTTTCAAGTATTTTTTCGTAAATTGCTTTCCATTTCCCTATGTTAGTAGTATCGCATATTCTTTTTACCCATGAAGCTCTTATTGAAGTAATAAAACTATCGATGTCTAACATTTTTAGTCCCCCTTTTTCGTAAGCTTGAATAATTGTATTTCTTTTTACTTTATCAGGCTTGTTATCCCATAAAAATTGAAATAACTTGGTTCTTACACGTTTTATCATATGTTCTGGTGGATCATGTAAAACTGTCAATGGGAAAATTAATTTTGGGGCAGCAAATGTTTTTATTACCGTGATTTTTCCGAGTAAGCTGAGCTTTCTGTGTTTCATTTGTCTAGGCACTGTTCAAATTCTAAGATTTTTGTAAAAAAAATTATGGTCATGGGTATTATATTATCATTTAGGAATGTGATGCCTAATGTTTTCGCGCTGTGTGAGGTCCAAGTAAATTGTTTGTTGGGGCAAAATGTGGGTTTCTGTATGTTTAAGAGCACCTATTCTCATTACTGTTGATTTTTTAATGTTAAGTTTTAGGCCAGAAATCATACTGAATTCGTCTATTATGTATATTAACTTTTCGAAGGATTTTTGAGAGCCGTCTGTCATAAAGGTTGCATCGTCAGCAAACATTGTGTTCTTTAGTTCTACATCATACATTTTGACTCCGGTTATATCTGCTTCATTTATGATAGATTGTGATAATATTTCAATGGCCATAATATTTTTATATTATTATATATTATAAATTATTATACTGAATTTATTACATTATCACAGCCAAAATGGCTGTGATAATGTAATAAATTCAGTATAATAAAAATTAATAAATTTATTCTTAAATTGAAAATTTCTACCTCAAAGTTTACTTTGCTAGAAAAGTATGCTTTTCAATGTTGGTGAAATAGGCTACTGGTGTTTCTTATTGTTGCACAAGTCTTGTATTTTGTAACAACGATGCCATTATTAGTTGTACTTGGTCTGTTGTTTAGAATGAATTCCAACCATGCAACATTTTAATAGTGAATGTAGTTTTTCACCACCATTTTATTTTCATAACAGTACATTTTCTAACAATCAAATTTATCAATCGTGTGTCTTTTATTTACATTCATGTCATTCAGTGTATTGTTGGATTGACCAGAATACACAACATCTTAATTCCTGATGCAATCTGTTATCAATTGGTACATATTAAGTCATCTATTTAGTGTGTAAACACCCAGCCTGTAAAATGAAATGTATGGATATCATTGTTAATCACCGTCATTCATTGGTTTTCATTTATTTTTAAAATTAAAGTATAAAACAAAACATTGTTGCTCAGTTTCATCATCATTCTGATTTTGACCATCGTCTCCATATGTGGCTGTGACTGGAGAAATGGGGCTTATGACTATCCACAGTCAGTCTGATCAGGATCTGTACTGTTTGCCATTCCATCAATGAAGCACCCTCTACCAAGCAATATGGATCATTATCAGGCTACAGGAGTACACCTTTAGGTCTTGCTGCACGTTTGCCACTTTACAGGCAAGAGGCGCAGGTTGAAGTAACGGACCGAGGTCTATAAATACATTAAATATGAGTGGGTGGTGGTTGGGCGAATGAGACGGCGTAAATTAACGGTATGGGTTCCTCCTTATAGGAATCACGATTTGCCTGGTTTGGCCCTCAGGTACGTTTTTATCTTTGGCTCTTTAGTTACCTGGGAGTTGAATTGGGTTATTGCCCATTATAAAAGTAGTAAGATTATCACTGATCCTACTGCTTTTGGGAGGGGCCAAGTGATTCTGGTGTGGCGAGGACCTGGCATCAGATCAGGATTATTCTGATTTCAGGGCTGAATATATAGTTTTGTTATTGTAAATATTCAGTTCTGATTTTGAATTTTCCCCCCACCCCCATTTGTACATGTACTTGTACAGGTAATATATGGGATTTAGTACTAAACCATTGACCCGGCCTTAAATGACCTTAGCTGTTGATAGGCCGCGTTAAACCCCAACAAACAAAACAAACATTAAATATGCCTAAAAGCATCCATAAAGGAAAAAAATATATTAAAGCTATATAGTTTTTTTTTACTCCCTATAGAGGGAGTAAAAACATTTTGTTTAGCTTATTTCTTTTTCTTTTTATTTATGGATGCATTTTAGGCATATTTAATGTATTTATAGACCTCGGTCCGTTAATACTTCAACCTGTGGCAATAGGTTGCACTATATCGCTACTGTAGTGACCACAGTCAACAGTATAAATTTGCATAGTAACGTTTCCATTTCACACACTAAAATATAGCAATAATCTGCAGGGCGTTGACGTTCATTCTTCGCTATATTATTATTAAGAGAACATTATACAACGAGACAAAAATATGGAAATAATTCTGAAGTGCTGTCAACCATGTTTTCAATCGGAAATAATTCAGAATATAAAACAACAGATGACACTTCGTTTCCCGCATTCTCAGGATTAATGTTGGAGCAAAACAGAGTACCCAGAAAATACACGTGTCTGATCTGGCAACCACCATACCGTCGAGTGGGTGGCAGGTGGGAGCAAGCGATGGGTAATTTAACGATCGGGGTTCATCATTCCGACTGGAGACCTGGTTTGGCCCTCACATACGTCTTTGGCATTTTGTATGTGACAGTTGAATCTGGTTATACCTGTTATAAGAGTACCGGTATTACTTTTTAATAGAGGAAGGGGCCAAGTGACTTGGTATGGACCTGGCACCAGATCAGGTTATTCTAATTTCAGGGCTGAATATATTTTTTCTCGATGTAAATATTCCGTTCTGATTTTGGAATTTTCCCCCCAATGCAGCAGGTTAAATGCAGGATCGAACCCGTTGGCCTGGCCTTAAATGACCTTAGCTGTTGATAGGCCGTTAAACACCAATAAACAAAGAAACAAAACCATACCGTCGAAAATGTAATTCAATTGATAGAACAAAAATGTTTGCGCTTATATTTTCACTGAGCATCATTTCTTAGGGAAGAAATCAAAGTGTTAAAGTTTATAGATACCATACTATGTACATGTCTGACTGGATAAATGGGGCTTGTGGGTTTTGCGACCCATGTAGGTCCAGATCAGCGTGTGCAACCGCACAGTCTGATCAGGATCTATACTGTTCACCATTCCATCTTCTAACAAGCAATATGGATTGTTATCAGTTCATACAGAAAATAGAGACCAATATGAGCAATGCCCATATAAACATCAGTTTCTTTGGCCAATATCAGGCTACAGGAGTGTGTTATTTGATCAGGAGCTACACCGGTCACAAATCCCATAAGCCCCATTTCTCAAGTCGATGCCACATATAAAATAACATTGTGAGCATGTAGTGTACAAAGTGGTATACTGTAGGCCCTATCTATGCTGGGATAAAGGATGTATGGTCCCTGATCTATGTATATTTGATGGTTAAAAGTATGCAGAATTATTATACTGAATTTATTATAGGAATGAATGGCCTTTTTGTGGAATTTATCGGCGTATAAACTTGGAAAAGTCCCGGGAATACTGGACGAAGGCCGGAAGGCCTCGTCCAGTATTCCCGCGACTTTTCCAAGTTTATATCCCCGATAAATTCCACAAAAAGGCCATTCATTCCTTATAATTCCAGCATTTGAAATAAATTCATGAAGAAAATGTGTTTATTTTCCATTTTCTTAAGAATTATTTTAACTGCGCCCGACGGTTACGGAAAGTAGTTCGGCATGGAGTTTACTGGGATATAAATTCTGGACAGAGACTTGCTACGGACCAATCAAATGTTAGGGAATTGTGTAAATATTTTTGTGCTGGAATTATTTGATGGTTAAAAGTATGCAGAATTATTATACTGAATTTATTACATTATCACAGCCAAAATGGCTGTGATAATGTAATAAGTTCAGTATAATAAAAATTATACTGTCGGCCCTATCCATGTAAAGTTAAACTAAAAACTCCTGTTTTTTTTCTTGGCGTTTTTGATGAAAAAAGCGAGAATCATTTGATCAATGTGTGATAATGACTGCAAGTATGGTAGCTGTATGGTAGCCTTGCCTGTATAGTTTTGAATATAGAAGAGTGACTAAAAACTCTAAGCGGATGCAGACACTGTAAAGTGCCATGGTGTTGTGCAAAAGTAGTGCAGTAAAGAGAATCCTGATTTTAGTTGACAAGTCTACACTGTTTGCTTGCAGATCATGATCAGCTGTTGGCAAACCTGCTCGAGAAACAATTTAAGGAATGTTTAATCCATCTTCATGTATATTTATAGGGTATTTAAAGATTTGTTCCAACATCCATATCCACCTGGGATGGCCATGGCCCACATGTTGAGGCTGCATTAGATAGTCCTTGAGGGCATGGGTCGGCTATAGAATTAGAATATGGATACTGATAAAGAAGTATATGAAGTCAATCTGACATCTGGTTGCATATGATGAGGTATAACTTGTACACAAACACGAATACCATGATGGCCCTCTATCGCTCACCGAAGATCAGTGATAAACGTGGCATCTACAAGTTTGACCAACATCGGCCCAGCGGTCGGGCGGAGAAGACATGAAAGTGTGGACAGACGGATGGATGATGGACAAAAATTGGTCATTTGATCTTCGGCATATGGCCGGTAAAGAGGCACACAAAGTTTCAAGTTAATCCAACTCATGGTTGCAGAGAAAGCATAGCATAAGTATTTTTCAACAAAAACGGGGAAGTGACGTCATCATGGCGCACCATCACAATATACAAACTTTTCAAACATTTTAAGTCCATAAGGTGGAGACAATATATGAACAGACGGTTGAACAAAAAAAATGAAATTCACTTATAAGCAGATAACGAAGCCACATACCAAATAGCATGTCTCCAGCTATTAGTAATAATTAACGTTTCAAAAGTTTTACTTTACAAGAAAGTTTAAAAGTTACAAACAGGCATATGGACGTATGTACTTTTTTCACACAAAAAGTGGGTATAACAATCAAGATATGTTGGACAGACGTACACATATGGACAGACACACGCATGGACTGACAGACGCACAGATGTCATTGTGATCATTATGTCAGCATTTTTCTACATACTGCCTTAATCTGAAGAGGGTCTGTTCGCAAATTATGCATAAAATGTGATATATGTTGATTTCTAGGTGAATCTGGACTTCACCATATTTAAAGTTGATGTATCTAGGCAGCAACACTTCTTTATTGTACAAGTGATCAAGGAATGCCACTCAAATGTATGGCACGCCGTTCTTATATTTATTCCCGAAACAAGATATCTACTAAAAGATATAAGATATCTACTAAAATATATAAGATATCTACTAAACATATAAGATATCTTAATTAATTTGCATTTATATAAGATATCTACTAAAGTATATGAGATATCTACTAAACTATATAAGATATCTCATAAAGATATATAAGATATCTATAAAGTTTAGTAGATATCTTATATAGTATAAGATATCTTATAAACTATATAAGATACTACTAAACTTTAGTAGATATCTTATATACTTTATGAGATCTCTTATATACTTTATGAGATATCTACTAAACTTTAGTAGATATCTTATATTAAAAAAGTATATAAGATATCTTATAAACTATATAAGATATCTACTAAACTTTAGTAGATATCTCATATAATATATAAGATATCTAGTAAAGTTTAGTAGATATCTCATAAAGTATATAAGATATCTCATAAAGTATATAAGATATCTACTAAAGTTTAGTAGATATCTTATATAGGAACGGCGTGCCATACAAATGTGCAAAAAGTTCTAGGGCGCGAACCTGATGAGAAGTTTCAAGATCAATTAGGTGACTTTGGGTGGGTTATTTCTAGGGACTCTTAAGACTTGCATAAACAACAATTTTGGCGAATTCCTTATGTGCACTAGCTCATAATCAAGTGTTTGAACTTTATGTTGATGTATACATTTTCAGGAATTAATGAGAATTTAACACACACTATGAATGTATGTGCTTAGGGGCACGGATCTATGAGAAGAGTGATTATAAGTCCCAAATCCAGACTACTCGACCACCAGCATTGAATTTGAAATCATATGTACGTAGATCTACAACACTCTTTAAATATCTGGAAGTCTGGTCACATTTATTTATATTGATTGGGGCACAGAGCTCCAGATAAGGTGCGTATTGGTATATTTATGCACTTATGTTAGTAAAATAAGCATTGATTATCAAAAGAGGGAGTACAAAATACTCACACCAATGTGAAAATACGCATTTATTTTCAAATTGAGTAGTGAAAATAGTGTAATAAAGTCGAAAATTTACTTAGTTGATTTTTCCAGCTGAAATAAGTGAATTTTTAAATTTGTTTTATTTGTTATCATTTGTTCCTATTTAATAGGAAGCAAATCAATAATGCATTTGTAAAAGTAAAACACGCATTGAATTTGAAATATGGGGGTATATATTACTCTATACAAAACTTATCTGGAGCTCTGATGTACGTGGATGTTGAGTTGAGCAATGGTGTGAAGATGGCGGTGAACTTTGAGAAGATGGTTCAGAAGAACAAGAAGACTGGGTGGGAGACGCCGATCTGCATGGCTATAAAGGACTCCACTGACCCAGGTATATTCTTCTCACCGGGTATGGAAGGTCTTCGAGCCATTTCCCACCCTTAAATATAAGAAATTCAAATTCAGGTATATTCTTGACTCAACCCTTTCTCCCCTAATTACTTTAATTGATTTTGATATGTTAATTTTGCAACCAATTTAATCATCACAAAATGAACTAATCCATTTATGAAAAGGGGGTGTTGAAGTTCTCTCAAAAATATGAATTTCTCGCAAAAAGTGCAGATCCTGATGAGACGCTCGTCGCGAGCCGGCTCATCTGGATCTACACTGTTTGCCGATACCACTATACAGGCCTGTGGAGTTGAAAGGGTACGTGTCAGAACAGTAATTTCTTGTGATGTTTATATATAAAATATATTGGACCGCGTCTAAAGGGATATTTTTATTCCCCCTATGCAAATTACACAATTGCAAACCACTGGCATTGTCATTAGAATGTAATTGTTTTGCTGACTGATGGTTAGCCTACTTCAGTGACTGAATGGCGAACAGTTGTTTACCCTGAACAGACTGCGCTGATGCACATGCTGATCCAGACAGATTGATCACAACGATGATAATGATTAATCCATCTATCTGTCTGTTCATTCATCCGTCTTGTGAAGAAACTGTGCTTTTCTTTTCTTAGAATATGTAGCTTCCTGATGGTATGTGATATGCAAAACTTGTGCATTTAATTTGTGATATGCAAAACTTGGCTATGCAAAACTTGTGCATTTATGTTTCACTGGACCCCTGTCATGATATCTATCCATTTTGGAATTTTATGCAAATGTTTGTAAGAGTTTCTCCTTCATGCCATAACTTCAATATTACTTTATGGATTACTTTAATATTCGCACATTTTGCGTCAAAAAGTTAGTAAGAGTTTCTTCATTATGTCATAACTTCTACATACCGGAAACATTACTGATTATCCACCCCCCCCCACCCCCCATCTCGACACAGTTGGAGGGATATAGTACAGTTGTGGATCCAGGATTTCGCCGAAGGGGGTGACCAAGTCGAAATTCAAACGACTGATTTTCAGTACATATAATACGACAGTTTGTGTCAATATTTTCAGAATGGGCTCAATATAATATCTGGACCTTGATCTGATAAAACCACCCTTATTTGACAGTGTTTGCTAATTATACCCCCGCAACGAGTTGTGGAAGGCGGGTATACTGGAGTCGGGTTGTCCGTGCGTCCGTGCGTCACTAAACTTAACATCAGAGAAATATGTTATATCTTCTATTTGCTTCATCTTATCTTAAATACTTAATATTTCACACATGCATTGCTGTCAGGCTCTACTATCATGCTGTGACATTAATGTCTGCTGGAGAAATGGAGCTTTTGGGATTTATGACCCGTGTAGCGATTTATGACCAGTGTAGTTCCTGATAAAATAGCACACTCGATCCTGTTGCCTGATAATGATCTATGGCTAACTAGTGCGTATTAGAAGTATGATGGTTATTGACCCTCACATACGTCTTTGGCATTTTGTATGTGACAGTTGAATCTGGTTATACCCCTTATGGAGTATTACGATTATTCGTAATCCTATTTTAGGGGAAGGGGCCAAGTGACTTCGGTGTGGCATGGACCTGGCACCAGGTCAGGTTATTTTAATTTCAGGGCTGAATATATTTTATCTCGATGTAAATATTCCGTTTTGATTTTGGGATTTTCCCCCCAATGCATCAGGTTAAAATGGGATTGAAACCGTTTGCCCGGCCTTACATAACCTTAGCTGTTGATAGGCCGTTAAACACCAATAAACAAAGAAACAAACAAACATTTCTCCAGTCACAGCTACATTCACAAAAATGCACAGCTTATCTGGAGTTTGTTGTCACATGCATACCCAATAGTCTGTATGGTTTGTAATTTGAGCCCTACTTTCAGTTTCACTATGCATTCAACATTTCATGGAAAGACGAACTGAAGGAGGAAATAAGTTCAGGAGCGTGTAGAAATTGTGCACAAATCGAGAATTATTGCTAGATTTTGATTTATACCAGAATATTGTAGTTGTAGTGTCACTGTCAGAGCTCCATTCCAGATCAGGTTTGTATTTAAAGACTATTGACATATTGTATACTCTCTGATTTCACATTCACTGTACATTTTAATTTTGCAAATGTTCTACTGAATTCACTTAATAATATTTCCAACATAAAATACTGAAACGTTTCTTTAAACTTGTATGTGGCTATACCTTATGGTGAATAGATGTGCAAGGTGGTTTTTTTTATTTGCCTGTAAC
>CM055265.1:50168340-50195357 GCA_029237695.1 Conchocele bisecta | reverse complement strand
TCAAAATCTAGCAATAATTCTCGATTTTGTGCACAATTTCTACACGCTCCTGAACTTATTTCCTCCTTCAGTTCGTCTTTCCATGAAATGATGAATGCATAGTGAAACTGAAAGTAGGGCTCAAATTACAAACCATACAGACTATTGGGTATGCATGTGACAACATACCTCCAGATAAGCTGTGCATTTTTGTGAATGTAGCTGTGACTGGAGAAATGGGGCTTATGGGTTTTGTGACCAGTGTATATCCAGATCAGCATGTGCATCTGCACAGTCTGATCAGGATATGCACTGTTTGCCATTCCATCAATGACCATCATACTTCTAATACGCACTAGCTATAGATCATTATCAGGCAACAGGAGTGTGCTATTTGATCAGGAACTACACTGGTCATAAATCGCTACACGGGTCATAAATCCCAAAAGCTCCATTTCTCCAGCAGACATTAATGTCACAGCATGATAGTAGAGCCTTACAGGAATGCATGTGTGAAATATTAAGTATTTAAGATAAGATGAAGCAAATAGAAGTTATAACATATTTATCTGATGTTAAGTTTAGTGAGGCACGGACGCACGGACAACCCGACTCCAGTATACCCGCCCCCACAACTCGTTGCGGGGGGTATAAATTAGCAAACACTGTCAAATAAGGGTGGTTTTATCAGATCAAGGTCCAGATATTATATTGAGCCCATTCTGAAAAATATTAACACAAACTGTCGTATTATGTACTGAAAATCAGTCTTTCGAATTTCGACTTGGTCACCCCCTTCGGCGAAATCCTGGACCACAACTGTACTATATCCCTCCAACTGTGTCGAGATGGGGGGAGGGGGGGGGGGGGGGGGGGGGGCTGGGGGGGGGGGGGGGGTATAATAAAGTAATGTTTCCGGTATGTAGAAGTTATGAAACATAAATGAAGAAGTCTCTTACTAACTTTTTTTGACGCAAAATGTGCGAATATTAAAGTAATCCATAAAGTAATATTGAAGTTATGGCATGAAGGAGAAACTCTTACAAACATTTGCATAACATTCCAAAATGGATAGATATCATGACAGGGGTCCAGTGAAACATAAATGCACAAGTTTTGCATAGCCAAGTTTTGTATATCACAACTTAAATGCACAAGTTTTGCATATCACATACCATCAGGAAGCTACATATATATTCTAAGAAAAGAAAAGCACAGTTTCTTCACAAGACGGATGAATGAACAGACAGATAGATGGATTAATCATTATCATCGTTGTGATCAATCTGTCTGGATCAGCATGTGCATCAGTGCAGTCTGTTCAGGGTAAACAACTGTTCGCCATTCAGTCACTGAAGTAGGCTAACCATCAGACAGCAAAACAATTACATGCTAATGACAATGCCAGTGGTTGGCAATTGTGTAATTTGCATAGGGGGAATAAAAATATCCCTTTCCTTAGACGCGGTCCAATATATTTTATATATAAACATCACAAGAAATTACTGTTCTGACACGTACCCTTTCAACTCCACAGGCCTGTATAGTGGTATCGGCAAACAGTGTAGATCCAGATGAGCCGGCTCGCGACAAGCGTCTCATCAGGATCTGCACTTTTTGCGAGAAATTCATATTTTTGAGAGAACTTCAACACCCCCTTTTCATAAAATGGATTAGTTCATTTTGTGATGATTAAATTGGTTGCAAAATTAACATATCAAAATCAATTAAAGTAATTAGGGAGAAAGGGTTGAGTCAAGAATATACCTGAATTTGAATTTCTTATATTTAAGGGTGGGAAATGGCTCGAAGACCTTCCATACCCGGTGAGAAGAATATACCTGGGTCAGTGGAGTCCTTTATAGCCATGCAGATCGGCGTCTCCCGCACCCCACATCATCTTGTTCTTCTGAACCATCTTCTCAAAGTTCACCGCCATCTTCACACCATTGGTCAACTCAAAATCCACCTGCATCAGAGCTCCAGATAAGTTTTGTATAGAGTAATATATACCCCCAGATTTAAAATTCAATGCGTGTTTTACTTTTACAAATGCATTATTGATTTGCTTCCTATTAAATAGGAACAAATGATAACAAATAAAACAAATTTAAAAATTCACTTATTTCAGCTGGAAAAATCAACTAAGTAAATTTTCTACTTTATTACACTATTTTCACTACTCAATTTGAAAATAAATGCGTATTTTCACATTGGTGTGAGTATTTTGTACTCCCTCTTTTGATAATCAATGCTTATTTTACTAACATAAGTGCATAAATATACCAATACGCACCTTATCTGGAGCTCTGTGCAATCATAAATAAATGTGACCAGACTTCCAGATATTTAAAGAGTGTTGTAGATCTACGTACATATGATTTCAAATTCAATGCTGGTGGTCGAGTAGTCTAGATTTGGGACTTATAGTCACTGTTCTCATAGATCCATGCCCCTAAGCACATACATTCATAGTGTGTGTTAAATTCTCATTAATTCCTGAAAATGTATACATCAACATAAAGTTCAAACACTTGACTATGAGCTAGTGCACATAAGGAATTCGCCAAAATTGTTGTTTATGCAAGTCTTAAGAGTCCCTAGAAATAACCCACCCAAAGTCACCTAATTGATCTTGAAACTTCTCATCAGGTTCGCGCCCTAGAACTTTTTGCACATTTGAGTGGCATTCCTTGATCAAGAAGTGTTGCTGCCTAGATACATCAACTTTAAATATGGTGAAGTCCAGATTCACCTAGAAATCAACATATATCACATTTTATGCATAATTTGCGAACAGACCCTCTTCAGATTAAGGCAGTATGTAGAAAAATGCTGACATAATGATCACAATGACATCTATGCGTCTGTCAGTCCATGCAGTGTGTCTGTCCATATGTGTACGTCTGTCAAAAAATATCTTGATTGTTATACCCACTTTTTGTGTGAAAAAAGTACATACGTCCATATGCCTGTTTGTAACTTTTAAACTTTCTTGTAAAGTAAAACTTTTGAAACGTTAATTATTACTAATAGCTGGAGACATGCTATTTGGTATGTTGCTTCGTTATCTGCTTATGGTGTGCAGATGCGCCAAGTGAATTTCATTTTTTTTGTTCAACCGTCTGTTCATATATTGTCTCCACCTTATGGACTTAAAATGTTTGAAAAGTTTGTATATTGTGATGGTGCGCCATGATGACGTCACTTCCCCGTTTTTGTTGAAAATTACTTATGCTATGCTTTCTCTGCAACCATGAGTTGGATTGACTTGAAACTTTGTGCTCTTTACCGTCCATATGCCGAAGATCAAATGACCAATTTTTGTCCATCATCCATCCGTCTGTCCACACTTTCATGTCTTCTCCGCCCGACCGCTGGGCCGATGTTGGTCAAACTTGTAGATGCCACGTTTATCACTGATCTTCGGTGAGCGATAGAGGGCCATCATGGTATTCGTGTTTGTGTACAAGTTATACCTCATCATATGCAACCAGATGTCAGATTGACTTCATATACTTCTTTATCAGTATCCATATTCTAATTCTATAGCCGACCCATGCCCTCAAGGACTATCTAATGCAGCCTCAACATGTGGGCCATGGCCATCCCAGGTGGATATGGATGTTGGAACAAATCTTTAAATACCCTATAAATATACATGAAAATGGATTAAACATTCCTTAAATTGTTTCTCGAGCAGGTTTGCCAACAGCTGATCATGATCTGCAAGCAAACAGTGTAGACCTGTCAACTAAAATCAGGATTCTCTTTACTGCACTACTTTTGCACAACACCATGGCACTTTACAGTGTCTGCATCCGCTTAGAGTTTTTAGTCACTCTTCTATATTCAAAACTATACAGGCAAGGCTACCATACAGCTACCATACTTGCAGTCATTATCACACATTGATCAAATGATTCTCGCTTTTTTCATCAAAAACGCCAAGAAAAAAAACAGGAGTTTTTAGTTTAACTTTACATGGATAGGGCCTACAGTATATTTTTTATTATACTGAACTTATTACATTATCACAGCCATTTTGGCTGTGATAATGTAATAAATTCAGTATAATAATTCTGCATACTTTTAACCATCAAATATACATAGGTAAGGGACCATACATCCTTTATCCCAGCATAGATAGGGCCTACAGTATACCACTTTGTACACTACATGCTCACAGTGTTATTTTATATGTGGCATCGACTGGAGAAATGGGGCTTATGGGATTTGTGACCAGTGTAGCTCCTGATCAAATAACACACTCCTGTAGCCTGATATTGGCCAAAGAAACTGATGTTTATATGGGCATTGCTCATATTGGTCTCTATCTTCTGTATGAACTGATAACAATCCATATTGCTTGTTAGAAGATGGAATGGTGAACAGTATAGATCCTGATCAGACTGTGCGGTTGCACACGCTGATCTGGACCTACATGGGTCGCAAAACCCACAAGCCCCATTTATCCAGTCAGACATGTACATAGTATGGTATCTATAAACTTTAAGACTCTAATTTCTTCCCTAAGAAATGATGCTCGGTGAAAATATAAGGGCAAACATTTTTGTTCTATCAATTGAATTACATTTTCGACGGTATGGTTTTGTTTGTTTATTGGTGTTTAACGGCCTATCAACAGCTAAGGTCATTTAAGGCCAGGCCAACGGGTTCGATCCCACATTTAACCTACTGCATTGGGGGGAAAATTCCAAAATCAGAACGGAATATTTACATCGAAAAAAAAAATATTCAGCCCTGAAATTAGAATAACATGACCTGGTGCCAGGTCCATACCGCACCAAAGTCACTTGGCCCCTTCCCTTATTAAAAATTAATACCGGTAGGATTACTCTTATAAGGGGTATAACCAGATTCAACTGTCACATACAAAATGCCAAAGACGTATGTGAGGGCCAAACCAGGTCTCCAGTCGAAATGATGAACCCCGATCGTTAAATTACCCATCGCTTGCTCCCACCCGGTACCTGCCACCCACTCGACGGTATGGTGGTTGCCAGATCAGACACGTGTATTTTCTGGGTACTCTGTTTTGCTCCCACATTAATCCTGAGAATGCGGGAAGCAAAGTGTCATCTGTTGTTTTATATTCTGAATTATTTCCCACTGAAAACATGGTTGACAGCACTTTAGAATTATTTCCATAAATTTGTCTCACATTGTCTCACATAATGTTCTCTCAATAACAATATAGCGAAGAATGAACGTCAACGCCCTGCAGATTATTGCTATATTTTAGTGTGCGAAATGGAAACGTTACTATGCAAATTTATACTGTTGACTGTGGTCACTACAGTAGCGATATAGTGCAACCTGTTGCCACAGGTTGAAGTAACGGACCGAGGTCTATAAATACATTAAATATGCCTAAAAGCATCCATAAATGAAAAAGAAATAAGCTAAACAAAATGTTTTTACTCCCTCTATAGGGAGTAAAAAAAAAATATATAGCTTTAATATATTTGTTTTCCTTTATGGATGCTTTTAGGCATATTTAATGTTTGTTTTGTTTGTTGGGGTTTAACGGCCTATCAACAACTATTAAAGGTCATTTAAGGCCGGGTCAATGGGTTTAGTACTAAATCCCATATATTACCTGTACAAGTACATGTTCAAGTACATGTACAAATGAGGGGAAAATCCCAAAATCAGAACTGAATATTTACAATAACAAGAAACGAGGCAAAGCCACGAAGGCCAGGTTTTTTCCAAGCATAGACACTTGGATAACATAATTATACCCACTTTTTGTAGACTAGATGGCCGTGGCCTGCATGTCGCGCCTGCGAGGCATGGACACTAAAAAAATAGATATAGTAGATGGAAAAACTTTAACGAAAAAACTTTAACCGGACACGGACGTACGGACGGAAGGACGGACGTATGCCAAAATGCCGACGATATCGTGCTTTCCGCAAGCGGGTGCGACAATGATGATAAACACCCATGTGAAGTATCAAGGTAATGGGTGAAGCAGTTGCAGAGATATAGTACACAAAAAAACTTTAAGAAAAAAATTAAAAGTAATTTGACCTTGACATTGGGCACAGGGGCCGCACGGTTGGGGGTTAGAATGAAAATATGGATGATGATAAACACCCGTGTGAAGTTTCAAGGTAATGGGCGAAGCAGTTGCAGAGACATAGTTCAACGAAAAAGTTTTAACCAAAAAACTTTAACCAGACGTACGTTAAAAAGTTAACGTTGAAAATGGGTAAGTCAATTACGTAGAAATAATAGGTGAAGGTAATACAATTGTCACATGTTGGATAGTTGAATGTGGTAGGCACCCCTTGGTTATGAAGCTGTGAAAGTTTGGTGGTCCTAGGTGGTACACTACCAAAGAAATAGACTTAAACACGAAAACTTAACATTGTAAATGCGAAAACTTAACATTGAAAATGGCTAAGTCGACTGCGCGGAAAAAATGGGTGAAGTTAAAAAAAAAAAGTAACATGTTGGATAGTGATATGTGGTGGGCACCCCCTGATTATGAAGCTGTGAAAGTTTGGTGGTCCTAGGTGGTACAGTAACAAAGAAATGGACTCAAACACGAAAACTTAACATTGATTGTGGACGCCGCCTGCCCGCCCGTCTGCCCGCCCGCCCGGCTTTCGCCAATCCAATAGCCTGGATTTTTTTACAAAAAACCTGGCTAACAAAACTATATATTCAGCCCTGAAATCAGAATAATCCTGATCTGATGCCAGGTCCTCGCCACACCAGAATCACTTGGCCTCTCCCAAAAGCAGTAGGATCAGTAATAATCTTACTACTTTTATAATGGGCAATAACCCAATTCAACTCCCAGGTAACTAAAGAGCCAAAGATGAAAACGTACCCGAGGGCCAAACCAGGCAAATCGTGATTCCTATAAGGAGGAACCCATACCGTTAATTTACGCCGTCTCATTCGCCCGACCACCACCCACTCATATTTAATGTATTTATAGACCTTGGTCCGTTACTTCAACCTGCGCCTCTTGCCTGTAAAGTGGCAAACGTGCAGCAAGACCTAAAGGTGTGTCACATGGAAGAGAGACAAATAGCACACTCCTGTAGCCTGATAATGATCCATATTGCTTGGTAGAGGGTGCTTCATTGATGGAATGGCAAACAGTACAGATCCTGATCAGACTGACTGTGGATAGTCATAAGCCCCACCCCATTTCTCCAGTCACAGCCACATATGGAGACGATGGTCAAAATCAGAATGATGATGAAACTGAGCAACAATGTTTTGTTTTATACTTTAATTTAAAAATAAATGAAAACCAATGAATGACGGTGATTAACAATGATATCCATACATTTCATTTTACAGGCTGGGTGTTTACACACTAAATAGATGACTTAATATGTACCAATTGATAACAGATTGCATCAGCAATTAAGATGTTGTGTATTCTGGTCAATCCAACAATACACTGAATGACATGAATGTAAATAAAAGACACGATTGATAAATTTGATTGTTAGAAAATGTACTATATGAAATAAAATAAAAAAAGGTGGTGAAAAACTACATTCACTATTAAAATGTTACATGCTTGGAATTCATTCTAAATAACAGACCAAGTACAACTAATAATGGCATCGTTGTTACAAAATACAAGACTTGTGCAACAATAAGAAACACCAGTAGCCTATTTCACCAACATTGAAAAGTATACTTTTCTAGCAAAGTAAACTTTGAGGTAGAAATTTTCAATTTAAGAATAAATTTATTAATTTTTATTATACTGAATTTATTACATTATCACAGCCATTTTGGCTGTGATAATGTAATAAATTCAGTATAATAATTCTGCATACTTTAACCATCAAATATAGCAGTCGTTAGTTCTATATGAAATAATGCATTTCGGGAAAAATAAATGATTACTCCTCAAAGTACACTTTGCGTGAAAAGTATACTTTGCAATGTTGGTCAAATCGGCTACAGATCACTTACAACACTTCCTGTAAATTATGGATATTGTGATTTTCATTTTCTAAACACAGCATTTACATATTTTTTTCTCAAAATGACGGAATGTGTATGTACCAAAAGTAATTGTTATTATTAATACACAGCCCAAAAAGAACAATAATGTCTATACTCCTGTCTCGACTACTGCAGGCTGTGCGGATATGCTAGATGGAATGTAGGACAAAAACCCCTTGGACATAACCGCTTTCATGTGAAAATGACCACATGGACATAACCCCCTTCATGGTATTTACAGGGTGGACAAAACCCTCATCGTTTTTACAAGGTGGACATAACCCCGCTTCTCGGTTTTTAACAGGGTTGACAAAATCCCCTTCATCATTTTTGCAAGTTGGACAAAACTCCCTCATGATTTCTACAATTAAAACCATTAATTTTTGGGATGAATAAAAGATTTGTTTGCTGTTTATTATTACTAATGACATATATTATGTTAAGAAACTTTCAATCTTAGAATTATTCATAATATACAACAAACAAATATTCATATGTAATGAAAATATTCAAGTAATAATCTGGGCACTTTATTTTCAAACATGTACAGAAAAGAGCAGACCTAATTGCCGAGAAGATCAAAGCCACAAACTTTTCAATTGGTGTTAAATTAAACAGTCGATCAACAAATAAACAGGCATGAAAGGGTTGTACAATTGTGTAAATTATTTTGTAGATTCATTCAAATGAGGGTGGCGTGAGAGGGTTATGTCCACCCTGTAGAAATTATGAAGGGGATTTGTCCAACTCGCAAAAAGAATGAAGGGGGTTTTGTCCACCCTGTAAAAACTGAAAAGGGGGTCATGTCCACCTTGTAAAGACGATGAAGGGGGTTGTGTCCACCCTGTAAAAATCATGAAGGGGGTTATGTCCATGTGGTCATTTTTACACGAAGTGGGTTATGTCCAAGGGTTTTTGTCCGGATACCGCTAGATGACCAGCAGCTACATTTGGCAACCAGGATATCGTGACAATGTGGTGAGTATTGACCAGGGCCCGGTTGTTCAAAACATCAGTTAGCTTAACGGACTGTTAAATCCTTAACTGAATGGTTAAAATCTCTGTTAAAGGTTGTTCAAAACATCAGTTAGCTTAACGGACTGTTAAATCCTTAACTGAATGGTTAAAATCTCTGTTAAACAACAGAGATTTTAACCATTCAGTTAAGGATTTAACAGTCCGTTAAGCTAACTGATGTTTTGAACAACAACAGAGATTTTAACCATTCAGTTAAGGATTTAACAGTCCGTTAAGCTAACTGATGTTTTGAACAACCGGGCCCAGTAATATAAATAGGTTACCAACTTGGAAAATCACAAGTAGCTTCCCTTAGAATTACTTCCAGGGTATCATCAGCATTAGAATTGGCGGATTCTGTTGGTTTGACGACACGTTGCTTAATTTAAACCGAGTTTAAATTAAGCAACGTGATGTCAAACCTACAAATCCCGCCAATTCGAACGTCATGAACACCACGGATGTTGTTCTAAGGGAAGTTACCTGTGATTTTCCAAGTCTGGTATCCTATTTATACGACTCATCTATTTATAGCACAGAGATGGTATTTTGAGTATTTTATTAATGATGATATTTGACAATGATTGATAACATGATGAGACTGATCTACATACAGAAAGTGAACTTGTGATACAAGTAGCCTATTTCATCAAAATTGCAAAGTATAGTTTCCCAGCAAAGTATTCTTTGAAGGAGAAATCATTTATTTTTCCCGAAATGCATGTTTTCATATAGAACTAACGACTGCATATATTTGATGATATCAAAGTATGCAGAATTATTACTCTGAATGTATTACATTATCACAGCCAATATGGCTGTGATAATGTAATAAATTAAGTATAATAAAAATTAATAAATTTATCTTTAAATTGAAAATTTCTCACTCAAAGTATACTTTGCTAGATAAGTATACTTTGCAAGTTTGATGAAATAGGCTACTGGTATGATGCCACATTTGTTAACCCCATCACCCCAAAGTAAGTGACATAGACCCAAAGTATGTGACATGGACTCTCCCATGAGTGGGTGGCAGATGGGAGCATGCGATGGGTGATTTAATGATCGGGATTCATCCTTACTGGAATCCCGATCGGAGACCTGGTTTGGCCCTTAGATACGCCTTTAGCATTCTTGTATGTGAGAGTTGAATTTGGTTATACCCCTTATATGAGTAATACAATTATTCGTAATCCTATTACTTTTAGGTTTTTAAGGAAGGGGCCAAGTGACATTGGTGTGGTATGGACCTGGCACCGGGTCAGGTTATTCTAATTTCAGGGCTGAATATATATTTATTTTATGTATATATTCCGTTGTGATTCCCCCCCCCCCCCCCATTGCAGTAGGTTGAATGCGGGATTGAACCGGTTGGCCCCGCTTTAAATGACCGTAGCTGTTGATAGGCCATTAAACAACATTACACAACAAACTCTCCCATGTAAATTTTCAGACACACACATTATTCAGAAATGGGAGATTGTGTTCCATTGAGAAATACTAGAGTTCAGTCAACATTGGTGGCCTCTTCCTGAGAAATCCTATAAATGAACTGTAGACATAGGTCTGTTGAGAGAATTATTGTTTTGTGCCATATCCATACATTTAATGGGATAACTACTACTACTAGTGAAGAAAAATATGAGTCACTAAGTCTCCTTGCCAATTGTGCTTAACAATGTCTAAAACAACAACAAGCTTAAACTACATATTATACTCACAACATGATTGTGCAACACCTCAATAAATACCGTAACAACATATAGCTGCTCCACTACAACGGACAATAATTATAATGTTGATAACACATAATCAGACGTTATATTTGTTTCCTCATTTCATTGATTGGGGTTTTACGTCCAGTGTCGTACACAAACGTGTTCCTCATTTGAAGTTGAACTGAACCTTGAGAAGGTATTTCATGCGTATTTGATTCGTGTTGTAGACGATGTACTCGTTGTGGTTGAGGATGTAGCCCGAGGGATTCTTCACGATGGTGGGCATTCCCCAGGGTACAGTTACACCATCCATCCTGCAATACATATAGGACAATGGGTCACTGACAATACTGGCTTTCAACACTACAGACCTCTTTAACAGTGTTTGCCGTCTCATCTGGATCTGCACTTTTTGCAAGTAACTTTCATACTTTTTTCACCAAAAATAAAAACTCCCCTTATTTATAAATGGACCAGTCTTAAAATCATTTTGTGATAATTGGATTGGTCGGAAACACAGCAGTCCATTCCAGGGTAACTCTAAATAGGGTTGAAAGGATTAACCCTTTCAATGCGGGAACTGGATATTATCGTCTGCTTTTGTTTGACTTTGTCTTTTTTCTCAATTAAAACATGGTTTGACAGCTCTTTAGAATTATTTCCAAAGCACTGGCACACTATGTTTATGTTGAGAAAATTAAGAAATAAACAGCAGACAACAAATTAAGCTCTGTAAGGGTTAGTTAGTTAACACAACCAGCCAAGTTGATCGGGAAGTTTTCATTGAATGCATCAGAATTATTTTTCCAAACACAATAGCTTGAGTGAATAGTGAAGACTACTGTGAAGTAGTCTGACAGTAGTCTTGTTCCACGTTTTTCTGCCAACAAACTTTTGGCTATTAAACACATTGAATCTAGATTTAATATGTTTAATGCCCAAAAGTTTGTCGGCAGCAAAACGTGGAACTGACAGTAAGCCCTTGGCAGATGCGAAGGTTGAACATTCAGTAACCCGTTTTTCATCAAGTTGTTATATGCCCTCGCCGACAATAAAAGCACAAAGATGTTTTCTATGCACCTGGCATAGCGAGGTTCTACAGTACAACATAACCTGGGGCCCGTTTCACTAAACTTTGTACTACATGTACTAAGAAGTTTTCAAAACTAAAATTGACTACAACATTGGTAATACTAGTCAATTTAAGGAAATCTTTGGTGAAATGGTTCAGATTTGATAACCTTTGTATCTAGGTGGGAAAAGGTAGCATTAATGAATCACAGTAATGTTTGAGTAACTTTATAGAAATTTTCGTACAAACATTTTCAATGTACAAAGTTTAGTGAAACGGGCCCCTGGTGAGCAACACAAGATAACACTATGACACTTACTTTAGTACATCTGTTGGGTCGGGGACCACAAGACCGGCGCCCAGCACGCTGTGTTTGCCGAGCGGCAGATTGGCCGCACAGACGTCCGCAGTCAGCAGCGTGTTCCAGATGCCCAGGGCCACCTGCAATCAGTCAATTGTCTGCCATTCTCATGATTGTGGTGATGTGATATAATGGAGAGATACACATTTCTCTCACTGTATCATATATGAGTCAGAGCTCCAGATAAGCTTTGTGTCTAAAGAGTATTGTAACCCATGATTTCAAATTAAATGTGTATTTTATTTTTACAATGGATTATTGATTTTCTACATTATTAAATGAGGAACATTTGATAAAAACCAATTTAAACATTCACTTATTTGAGTCTATTATTACTTATTCGCGTATTTATACTGTAATATAGTTGAACATTTACTTAGTAGAGCTGCACTGTTTGCTTTTTGCAGCTCAACTAAGTAAATGTTCAACTTTATTACAGTATTTTCACTACTCAATTTGAAAATCAATGCTTATTTTCACATTGATGTGAATATTTTGTACTCCCACTTTTGATAATCAATGCATATTCAGCTAAAATAAGTACGTAAAATACACCAATACACCCCTTATCTGGAGCTCTGTATGAGTGAATCAGATTTTAGAAATGGGGCTTAGGAGATATGTGATAAGTGTAGCTCCTGATCAAATTGATTGAATGGCGAACAGTGCAAATTCTGATCATCCTGGATGCATAGGCTGATCTGGATCTACACTGGTCGCACTGGTCCCATTTCTCCAGTCACAGCCATATACAGTAGAACTTCGATAACTAGAACAGGTCTGGCTCGAACACCATGGAAAACTCGAACTGGTTCGACAGTCCTGGCAAATTTCCTATATAATTCATGTAATAAAACACCTTAAACTCGAACTATGAATTACTCGAACAGTCGAACCTGTGGATTAGTCCCGTGGACGGTCAAACAGTGGTAATTACCGCTAATAACTCGAACAGGTAAGTCTGTGATCAGCTGTTTGTCTAACGAGGTGCGAATTCCACCATTGCGGGCGGTCGCGTTGAGTAGTTTCCCTTGACGCGGGATGACATTAAATCACGAATCGCAACAATAGCGGCGTGAATTACGGGCGTTATGATGTCCACGCTAATTAAGTGATTTGAACAAATTTCATTTTATGATTTTATGTAATGTTTACCAGTGACAGTGTTGTAGTACAACCGCCGGAGGTGTCGGAGGCGATGGACGACGTCAGCGTGTTACAGCGCTTTTGGCAAGCGCAGAACCACAGTGAAAAGGACATGAATGCGTTATGTGCCAATAACAAACAAACCGAGATCATGGAATTCTTCAGGTGTTAATTTATAGTGTTTATAATTGTATACTGACATTGTTTCGTTTATATTTTCCGTTTGTATATTTATTCCAACCACTGTGCTATGTGCTATTTTTAGACACTGGGAATACCAGTATTATGTATAGACGCAAAGCGGAACATAGCGGTTTATTTGACGTATAATTACATGTAAATATTGAATAAAACAGCAACTTTACAATTGTATTTGTTATTTCATTTCTCCTCAAAATGTAATGCATATACAATGGCATGTCACATCGGTCATCTCATATAAGCACATAAGTGATTTTATTGACTGAATGTGACGGTACATTTTTGAAACTTCATTCCCTCGAACTATGCATCGCTCGAACTCAAACTCGATTCCGTTGCCGGTTCGAGCAATCGAAGTTCTACTGTATACAGAGTGGGAGCGAGTGATGAATGAGTATATGTGGCTATGACTAGAATTGGGGCTTAGGAGATATGTGATCAGTGTAGCTCCTGATCAAATTGATCGAATGGTGAACAGTGCAGATTCAGATCATCCTGGATGCATAAGCTGATCTGGATCTACACTGGTTGCACTGGTCCCATTTCTCCAGTCACAGCCATATATATATACAGATGTGGGAGCGAGTGATGAATGAGTGATTGTGGCTTTACGTCCGTTCTACAGTCCGGTCTATACAGATGGGAATGTACATTTATGGGCAAGAACCATGCGTTCATCACTAAATTACAAAAAAAACTTTTTTAACACTGAAAGAAAAGTGTCCTGTATCCTATTTCATCAAAATTGCAAAGCATACTTATCTAGCAAAGTGTACTTTGAGGGAGTAATCATTTATTTTCCTGAAATGCATTATTTCATATAGAACTAACAACTGCATATATATGGTTGATGATTAAAAGTAAGCAGAATTATTATACTTAATTTATTACATTAACACAAAATGGCTGTGATAATGTAATACATTCAGTATAATAAAAATTAATAAATTTATCCTTAAATAGAAAATTTCTCCCTCAAAGTGTACTTAGCAAGATAAGTATACTTTGCAATTTTGGTGAAATAGGCTACTGATCTGGTGCCCGGCATCCTTACTTACTTACTACACCAGCTCACTTGGCTTTAGGTGTGAATCGATAAAATATGATTGTTACATGACTGCCGTTGTTTGACACTGCTCACAGAGGTGTTCAAGCGCATAGCGCGTGCTGTTTGACCATGGCTGTAGACAATGCTCATTCCGGGGTCAAGTCAACACCTATAATGCATGTGTCTCATGACGTTACTAGAATGCGCCATTACGTCACCAGACCAGTTCACAACGGTCGCACTGAAATTTTTAAATTGATGTGGCTGCATCACGCGACTTGTACTGTGGCCTCGGAATATGTATGTGTAAATCAGCTGTTTGAATGGAGCAGATTATGAAAGTACCGAAAGTACAGCACAAATACTCAAACTTCATGATATTTCCGACGGAAATGTAACGACGTTCGACCATGTCCATGCGTGGGAAAACGTTTGGCGTGCCCCTCAACCTTGAGGTTTAAACAGTTTCCTTGTGCCACAGCAAATGTTTACCCACGGCTGGACATGGTCGAACCTTATACTCCCTAATGATGTATTCATCAGTCAGATAAACATAAAGAGACATCATCATAACAAGTAATTAAGATATCAGCAACATAGATGTACCCTTCAAAGACTTTAATGCAAATTACAAAGTCATTTGACCTTGACTTTCAGCACAGGGGTCACATGGGTGGTCTATAGAATGAAAATATGGATGATGATATGGGTATCAAGCCAATCCAATTTACGGCAACAGAGATAGTATGTAGCTGAACACTTTAACGCAGACTGTACTTACGTCACACAGCAGTAGCATGCCTGTCATGGTCCTGGAAGAGTGGCTGTAATTGGCACTCTTACTGGACATGTCAGCAAAATACACGCCTTTATCAAACTGTCAAATAAATGGCATAACACATATTTAGACAAATGTAGCAATTTTGAAAATCCTGAACATCTTCAGAACATATTTTTTGTAAATTATTCATAGCAATTATGTTCCCATCACAATTAATGACTCGCGGGTCATTTTTTTGGTCACAATGAGCTACTGTTACAAATTTTTCGTCTGTCTGTTCATCAACAATTTGAAACACTATGTTTTTACATAAAATAACCAGTGTTGAACGATACACCACTGTGAAGAAGAAAATGTTGCCTGTCAACAAACAAATGTGGTGGCAGGTTTGAGAAACTCCGGAAAACTTCTTAACCGGACCCAAGGATGGACACACAGACGGACACACAGTCTAAACGCTATATGTCTCCTGGCTCTACAGAGACGGGGAATAAAAAAGTAATTATTGACACAAATCTAAACACGGGTTGTTGGTCGGGTGAACGCGACAACGGCGTAAATTAATGATGGGCCTTTTAGGAATCACGATTTGCCTGGTTTGGCCCTCCGGTACGTTTTTATCTTTGGCTCTTTTGTTACCTGGGAGTTGAATTGGGTTATTGCCCATTATAAAAGTAGTAAGATTATTACTGATCCTACTGCTTTTGGGAGGGGGCCAAGTGATTCTGGTGTGGCGAGGACCTGGCATCAGATCAGGATTATTCTGATTTCAGGGCTGAATATATACATTTTTTTATTGTAAATACATGTATTCAGTTCTGACTTTCGGATTTTCACCCCATTTGTACATCGCCCCCTTAATGCAAAAAGGTGCTATCTGCATCTTTTGACATTTCGAGATAAATGAGTTTAAAGGTTTGACAATTTATTGTATGTGCACTATGTACATTAGGGCAAATATGTGTGTACCTTATAATATATCAATATGAAAGCTAGTAACCATGAACAGGACTTTGAAAAATCAATAATGCGTTAATGAGTTTGACCTCATTTTGTCAAATAGTACCTTTTTGCACAATGCACTTTGTCTTTATGTTCCATGCAAATAGGTTATATTTGCCAAATAGCTCCTTTTTGTACAAACAAATGATATACTATATGAAGCACAAAGGTGCTATTTGCCAAATAGCACTTTTTTGCAGGCAAACTTTTTCAAAACATAATGTGTCTATTTCCAAATAACACCTTTTGGTGCTTATGTTATCAATAATAATGATGTCCACAATAATGGATATTTATTAATTGTGTATGATTACAGATTCTACTGACTAATATGATGCATTCAAGCCAAAGATAACTAGTTATACCATGTTGAAAATAACTGGATAAATCATATTTTCTACACACTATATTCTATATTTATTTATCTAATTTCTCGTCCACAGCAAAATTATGTGTGGCACATTTGTTCAGTGTCCACATTTAAATATTAACTTACATAAGTATTTCTATTTTGTGAAGCAATAGGTTACTACACATTGCTTACAATTGAATACCAACACCCCCATTTTGTCATTGCATATCGAAAAAAAAAGAATATTATGGTCACAAATTAGCAATATGAATCAAACATGGCCTTGTATTAGACGTGTTACAGACATAGTTTTAATAGTCACTGCAATTACTCATCATCATCAGCATGATCAGAGTCCTCGTCATACCCTGAAACATCTGGCATCGGGAGGCGGTCTGTAACTGTTTTGTTATTATATTGGTGAAAGTCTTAGGGAATCAATCCATTATTACACTGTGAAATTATGTATATTTTCTTGGCACAAGATATTGGTATGTTTACCTTGTAACACCGTGAAAGATCACCTTGTATGTTGCATAATTGATGCTTTGATTGTGTACTTGTAACTTGTATTTACAAATCGTGTTTCATCATACGACTCATTCACAAAGGTGCTACCTGGTGATGACTTCTGTATTTTTAATATCTAAATTTATTTTGATGCAGTAGTACTCATTTTCATGTTTAACAACACTTGTTTGTGCATGATTTTAAATCGACTATATCAGTGAATTTAATTGGCACAACGACATAAGGTTTCTTTCGTCGAGCAAGAGATATAACTGTCAACCACTGAGATGGAACATAACTAACTGTTTTCTCTTTTGCTCCTTCAATGGCTGAATGCATACTGTCTGATTCCATCTGTGAGTGCCCAGGCTCAAATAATTATGGTTGATGGTTTCCAGTGTGCTGGTACATTTTTTTAATAGCAAATACATGTAGATAGGCAGAGACCACATACTTTTTCCGATTCGTTCCACCGCATGTATCTGAGTAAAATGTAATTTCATTCATTCTAGAATTTGTGACAAATTTTCAACAGATTCAACACGTTAATTGGCGAATATAATCCCTTTGTCGATTATAATCTTGTAAGTCCTAGAATGATGTGAACATAATCTGTCTAGTGTCTTCATTTACTTAGGATGTACATTTAAATTTACATTTTCCACACATTTGTAATTTTATTGTGCGCTGAGGAACAATTTTTCCTTTCACAGATATATATTCTCGACCAGATGCTCTGTTTTGTTTCCTAACATTTCCTTTCCCCAGCTCACGACAAATCACTCTCTTTCGGCTAAGCTTTTGATGTTGAGGGCTGTGGTAGACAGCTTCATTGTCTGGAGTCAATTCTGGAACATGATGTTGATGTTGATTTGTTGGTGTTGCCATTTGGTCATTTTTTGTATTTTCAGTAACTCTAACACTTGACTTATCACTCATCACGACACTGTCATAGTGTTATCTTCCTTTTATCTTCATATATGCAAATAAATATGTAATTTCCACTTACGTCACCTTCACCAAGATCTGGCTTAATTGACATCATACACAGGATTCGACATGTCACTGGAAACTATTTTTATTGGACGTCGGAACAGATTTGCAGCAGCGAGAAAATCTGACAATTCCGATTTCTATTGTCCGGGTGACTTTAACATTGTCACTTGCTCATTAAATAGTGTAGCTATGTGTATCTCTGATGCGTCTTCATGTAAACAAATCTATATAATGGTCAACATTTTCTGACAAATGAACAGAAAGCTGCCTTCGTAAATCTTCAACTGTCATGATAGGTTCAAGCTGTGAAACAAGTGCAGCCATAAGACAATCACCGTCAATGTCACTTCAATACGTTTAAGACCATTTCTTGCAAGTAAATTGTCTGGTCGCTTAACATGATATCTTGTTAATATAGTCATTATTCCATGCTCATTGAGGATTTTTTATTCAACTGTAACACGTCTGCACCTTTTCTAACTAGCACGATTTCTTGCGGCCTTTACTCTCATTTTAGAAAGCTTTAGTAACTGTTGCACTGATTCGCTAGAATCAGACGAATATCCTTCAGCAGTTGGAATATAATCGGCATCATTATCTGTATCACACACACCGGGTATGGAAGGTGTTCGAGCCAATTCCCACCCTTAAATATAAGCCGAATCGAATCAAATAAAAACTAGAAATGTGGACTGTCGGCACACGAATGACCCCGCTGGCAGCCAAAGAAACGAGAAACATTTGAAAACAAGGAAACAGAAATTATAAGCCATTTACCTGACCGTTAAGGTTTCAAACGCACCAAGTCTGTGACCTTGACCGTGGGCTTGGCGGAGGCCGGACGTATGTGGATTTGTCACAGGGCGGTAGAGAACCATTGGAGCAATGCGTGTGTGAAATGTGAAGCAATTCCGAGGAAAGAAACATAAATTATAAGTCATTTACCCGAGCGTTAGGGTTTCGAACGCACCGAGTCTATGACCTTGACCCTGAGCTTAGCGGGGGCGGGACGAATGTGGATTTATCATAGGGTGGTAGAGGACCATTGGAGCAATGCGTGTGTGAAATGTGACGCAGATCCGAGCAAGGAAACAGAAATTATAAGCCATTTACCCGAACGTAAAGGTTTCGAACGCACCAAATCTGTCACCTTGACCCTGGGCTTAGCGGGGGCGGGACGAATGTGGATTTGTCACAGGGCGATAGAGGACCATTGGAGCAATGCGTGTGTGCAATGTGAAGCAGATCTGAGCAAGGAAACAGAAATTATAAGCCATTTACCCGAACGTTAAGGTTTCGAACGCACACATCCACAAGTCACCTTTACCCTGGGCTTAGCGGGGGCGGGACGAATGTGGATTTGTCACAGGGCGGTAGAGGACCATAGGAGCAATGCGTGTGTGAAATGTGAAGTAGATCCGAACAAGGAAACAGAAATTATAAGCCATTTACCCGAGCGTTAAGGTTTCGAACACACCAAGTCTGTGACATTCACCCTGCGCTTGGCGGGGGCGAGACGAATGTTGATTTGTCACAGGGCGGTAGAGGACCATTTGAGCAATGTGTGTGCGAAATGTGAAGCATATCCGAAAACAAGGCAACAGTAATCATAAGCCATTTACTCAAGCGTTTAATGTTTCAAACGCACCAAGTCTGTGACCTTGACCCTGGGCTTAGCGGGGGCAGGACGAATGTGGATTTGTCACAGAGCGGTAGAGGACCACTGGAGCAATGCCTGTGTGAAATGTAAAGCAGATCCGAACAAGGAAACAGAAATTATAAGCTAATTACCCGAGCGTTAAGGTTTCAAACACACAAAGTATGTGACCTTGACTCTGGAATTTGCGGGGGCGGGACGAATTTAGATTTATCATAGGGCAGTAGAAAACCATTGGAGCAATGCGTGTGTGAAATGTGAAGCAGATCCGAGGAAGGAAACATAAATTATAAGTCATTTACCCGAGCGTTAAGGTTTCGAACGCACCAAGTCTGTGATCTTGACCCTGGGCATATCGGGGGCGGGACGAATGTGGATTTCGAACACATCAAGTCTGTGACCTTGACCCTGGGCTTAGCGGGCGCGGGACAAATGTGGATTTATCACAGGGTGGTAGAGGACCATTGTAGCAATGCGTGTGTGAAATGTGCAGCAGATCCGAGCAAGGACACAGAAATTATAAGCCATTTACCCGAGCGTTAAGGTTTCGAACGCACCAAGTCTGTGATCTTGACCCTGGGCGTATCGGGGGCGGGACGAATGTGGATTTGTCACAGGACGGTAGAGGACCATTGGAGCAACGTGTGTGTGAAATGTGAAGCATATACGAACAAGGAAACATAAATGATAAGCCATTTACCTGAGCGTTAAGGTTTCAAACGCACCAAGTCTGTGACCTCTACCCTGGGCTTAGCGGGGGCGGGACGAATGTGGATTTGTCACATGATGGTAGAGGACCATTGGAGCAATGCGTGTGTGAAATGTGACGCAGATCCGAGCAAGGACACAGAAATTATAAGCCATTTACCCGAGCGTTAAGGTTTCGAACGCACCAAGTCTGTGACCTTGACCCTGGGCTTAGCGGGGGCGAGACGAATGTGGATTTGTCACAGGGCGGTAGAGGACCATTGGAGCAATGCGTGTGTGAAATGTGAAGCAGATCCGAGCAAGGACACAGCAATTATAAGCAATTTACCCGAGCGTTAAGGTTTCGAACGCACCAAGTCTGTGATCTTGACCCTGGGCTTAGCGGGGGCGGGACGAATGTGGATTTGTCACAGGGCGGTAGAGGACCATTGGAGCAATGTGTGTGTGAAATGTGACGCATATACGAACAAGGCAACATAAATTATAAGCCATTTACCAGAGCGTTAAGGTTTCAAACGCACCAAGTATGTGTCCTTGACCCTGGACTTAGCGGGGGCGGTACGAATGTGGATTTGTCACAGGGCGCTAGAGGACCATAGGAGCAATGCGTGTGTGAAATGTGAAGTAGTTCCGAACAAGGAAACAGAAATTATAAGCCATTTACACGAGCGTTAAGGTTTCGAACACACCAAATATGTGACCTTGATCCTGCGCTTGGCGGGGCCGAGACGAATGTCGATTTGTCACAGGGCGGTAGAGGACCATTTAGCAATGCGTGTGTGAAATGTGAAGTAGATCCGAATAAGGAAACAGAAATTATAAGCCATTTACCCGAGCGTTAAGGTTTCGAACATACCAAATATGTGACCTTGATCCTGCGCTTGGCAGGGCCGAGACGAATGTCGATTTGTCACAGGGCGGTAGAGGACCATAGGAGCAATGCGTGTGTGAAATGTGAAGTAGATCCGAACAAGGAAACAGAAATTATAAGCCATTTACCCGAGCGTTAAGGTTTCGAACACACCAAGTCTGTGATCTTGACCCTGTGCTTAGCGGGGGCGGGACGAATGTGGATTTGTCACAGGGCGGTAGAGGACCATTGGAGCAATGTGTGTGTGAAATGTGACGCATATACGAACAAGGCAACATAAATTATAAGCCATTTACCAGAACGTTAAGGTTTCGAACATACCAAATATGTGACCTTGATCCTGCGCTTGGCGGGGCCGAGACGAATGTCGATTTGTCACAGGGCAGTAGAGGACCATTTGAGCAATGTGTGTGCGAAATGTGAAGCATATCCGAACAAGGTAACAGTAATTATAAGCCATTTACTCGAGCGTTAATGTTTCAAACGCACCAAGTCTGTGACCTTGACCCTGGGCTTAGCGGGGGCAGGACGAATGTGGATTTGTCACAGAGCGGTAGAGGACCACTGGAGCAATGCGTGTGTGAAATGTAAAGCAGATCCGAACAAGGAAACAGAAATTATAAGCCAATTACCCGATCGTTAAGGTTTCAAACACACAAAGTATGTGACATTGACCCTGGAATTTGCGGGGGCGGGACGAATTTGGATTTGTCACAGGGCAGTAGAGAACCATTGGAGCAATGCGTGTGTGAAATGTGAAGCAGATCCGAGGAAGGAAACAGAAATTATAAGTCATTTACCCGAGCGTTAAGGTTTCGAACGCATCAAGTCTGTGACCTTGACCCTGGGCTTAGCGGGCACGGGACGAATGTGGATTTGTCACATGGTGGTAGAGGACCATTGGAGCAATGCGTGTGTGAAATGTGAAGCAGATCCGAGCAAGGACACAGCACTTATAAGCAATTTACCCGAGCGTTAAGGTTTCGAACGCACCAAGTCTGTGATCTTGACCCTGGGCTTAGCGGGGGCGGGACGAATGTGGATTTGTCACAGGGCGGTAGAGGACCATAGGAGCAATGCGTGTGTGAAATGTGAAGTAGATCCGAACAAGGAAACAGAAATTATAAGCCATTTACCCGAGCGTTAAGGTTTCGAACACACCAAATATGTGACCTTGATCCTGCGCTTGGCGGGGCCGAGACGAATGTCGATTTGTCACAGGGCGGTAGAGGACCATGTGTGTGCGAAATGTGAACCATATCCGAACAAGGCAACAGTAATTATAAGCCATTTACTCGAGCGTTAATGTGTCAAACGCACCAAGTCTGTGACCTTGACCCTGGGCTTAGTGGGGGCAGGACGAATGTTAATTTGTCACAGAGCGGTAGAGGACCATTGGAGCAATGCGTGTGTGAAATGTAAAGTAGATCCGAACAAGGAAACAGAAATTATAAGCCAATTACCCGAGCGTTAAGGTTTCAAACACACAAAGTATGTGACCTTGACCCTGGAATTTGCGGGGGCGGGACGAATTTGGATTTGGCACAGGGCAGTAGAGAACCATTCGAGCAATGCGTGTGTGAAATGTGAAGCAGATCCGAGGAAGGAAACAGAAATTATAAGTCATTTACCCGAGCGTTAAGGTTTCGAACGCATCAAGTCTGTGACATTGACCCTGGGCTTAGCGGGGGCGGGACGAATGTGGATTTGTCACAGGGTGGCAGAGGACCATTGGATCAATGCTTGTGTGAAATAAAGTGAAGCAGATCCGAGCAAGGAAACAGAAATTATAACCCATTTACACGAGTGTTAAGGTTTCGAATGCACCAAGTCTGTGACATTGACCCTGGGCTTGGCGGGGGCCGGACGAATGTGGATTTGTCACAGAGCGGTAGAGGACCATTGGAGCAATGCATGTGTGAAATGTGAAGCAGATCTGAGAAAGGAAACAGAAATTATAAGCCATTTACCCGAGCGTTAAGGTTTTGTTAACATACCAAGTCTGTGATCTTGACCCTGGTCTAGTGGGGGCGGGACGAATGTGGATTTGTCACAGGGCGGATAGAGGACCATTGGAGCAATGAGTGTTTGAAATGTGAAGCAGATCCGAGCAAGGAAACACAAATTATAAGCCATTTACCCGAGCGTTAAGGTTTCGAACGCACCAAGTCTATGGCTTAGCGGGGCGGGACAAATGTGGATTTGTCACAGGACGGTAGAGGACCATTGGAGCACTGTGTGTGTGAAATCTAAAGCAGATCCGAGCAAGGAAACAGAAATTATAAGCCATTTACCCGAGCGTTAAGGTTTCGAACATACCAAATATGTGACCTTGATCCTGCGCTTGGCGGGGCCGAGAAAAATGTCGATTTGTCACAGGGCGGTAGAGGACCATAGGAGCAATGCGTGTGTGAAATGTGAAGTAGATCCGAACAAGGAAACATAAATTATAAGCCATTTACCCGAGCGTTAAGGTTTCGAACACACCAAGTCTGTGACATTGACCCTGCGCTTGGCGGGGGCGAGACGAATGTTGATTTGTCACAGGTCGGTAGAGGACCACTTGAGAAATGTGTGTGCGAAATGTGAAGCATATCGAACAAGGCAACAGTAATCATAAGCCATTTACCGAGCGTAAATGTTTCAAACGCACCAAGTCTGTGACCTTGACCCTGGGCTTAGCGAGGGCAGGACGAATGTGGATTTGTCACAGAGCGGTAGACGACCACTGGAGCAATGCGTGTGTGAAATGTAAAGCAGATCCGAATAAGGAAACAGAAATTATAAGCCAATTACCCGAGCGTTAAGGTTTCAAACACACAAAGTATGTGACCTTGACTCTGGAATTTGCGGGGGCGGGACGAATTTTGATTTATCATAGGGCAGTAGAAAACCATTGGAGCAATGCGTGTGTGAAATGTGAAGCAGATCTGAGCAAGGAAACAGAAATTATAAGCCATTTACCGGAACGTTAAGGTTTCGAACGCACCAAATCTGTTCACCTTGACCCTGGGCTTAGCGGGGGGCGGGACGAATGTGGATTTGTCACAGGGCGATAGAGGACCATTGGAGCAATGCGTGTGTGCAATGTGAAGCAGATCTGAGCAAGGAAACAGAAATTATAAGCCATTTACCCGAACGTTAAGGTTTCGAACGCACACATCCACAAGTCACCTTTACCTGGGCTTAGCGGGGGGCGGGACGAATGTGGATTTGTCACAGGGCGGTAGAGGACCATAGGAGCAATGCGTGTGTGAAATGTGAAGTAGATCCGAACAAGGAAACAGAAATTATAAGCCATTTACCCGAGCGTTAAGGTTTCGAACACACCAAGTCTGTGACATTCACCCTGCGCTTGGCGGGGGCGAGACGAATGTTGATTTGTCACAGGGCGGTAGAGGACCATTTGAGCAATGTGTGTGCGAAATGTGAAGCATATCCGAACAAGGCAACAGTAATCATAAGCCATTTACTCAAGCGTTAATGTTTCAAACGCACCAAGTCTGTGACCTTGACCCTGGGCTTAGCGGGGGCAGGACGAATGTGGATTTGTCACAGAGCGGTAGAGGACCACTGGAGCAATGCCTGTGTGAAATGTAAAGCAGATCCGAACAAGGAAACAGAAATTATAAGCTAATTACCCGAGCGTTAAGGTTTCAAACACACAAAGTATGTGACCTTGACTCTGGAATTTGCGGGGGCGGGACGAATTTAGATTTATCATAGGGCAGTAGAAAACCATTGGAGCAATGCGTGTGTGAAATGTGAAGCAGATCCGAGGAAGGAAACATAAATTATAAGTCATTTACCCGAGCGTTAAGGTTTCGAACGCACCAAGTCTGTGATCTTGACCCTGGGCATATCGGGGGCGGGACGAATGTGGATTTCGAACACATCAAGTCTGTGACCTTGACCCTGGGCTTAGCGGGCGCGGGACAAATGTGGATTTATCACAGGGTGGTAGATGGACATTGTAGCAATGCGTGTGTGAAATGTGCAGCAGATCCGAGCAAGGACACAGAAATTATAAGATTTACCCGGAGGTTAGGTTCGAAAGCACCAAGTTTAGTGATGACCCTGCGACGCGACGAATGTGGAATTTGGTCGAACGCACCAAGTCTGTGATCTTGACCCTGGGCGATCGGGGGCGGGACGAATGTGGATTTGTACAGGACGTTAGAGGACCATTGGAGCAACGTGTGTGTGAAATGTGAAGCATATACGAACAAGGAAACATAAATGATAAGCCATTTACCTGAGCGTTAAGGTTTCAAACGCACCAAGTCTGTGACCTCAACCCTGGGCTTAGCGGGGGCGGGACGAATGTGGATTTGTCACATGATGGTAGAGGACCATTGGAGCAATGCGTGTGTGAAATGTGACGCAGATCCGAGCAAGGACAGAAATTATAAGCCATTTACCCGAGCGTTAAGGTTTCGAACGCACCAAGTCTGTGACCTTGACCCTGGGCTTAGCGGGGGCGAGACGAATGTGGATTTGTCACAGGGCGGTAGAGGACCATTGGAGCAATGCGTGTGTGAAATGTGAAGCAGATCCGAGCAAGGACACAGCAATTATAAGCAATTTACCCGAGCGTTAAGGTTTCGAACGCACCAAGTCTGTGATCTTGACCCTGGGCTTAGCGGGGGCGGGACGAATGTGGATTTGTCACAGGGCGGTAGAGGACCATTGGAGCAATGTGTGTGTGAAATGTGACGCATATACGAACAAGGCAACATAAATTATAAGCCATTTACCAGAGCGTTAAGGTTTCAAACGCACCAAGTATGTGTCCTTGACCCATGGACTTAGCGGGGGCGGTACAAATGTGGATTTGTCACAGGGCGCTAGAGGACCATAGGAGCAATGCGTGTGTGAAATGTGAAGTAGTTCCGAACAAGGAAACAGAAATTATAAGCCATTTACACGAGCGTTAAGGTTTCGAACACACCAAATATGTGACCTTGATCCTGCGCTTGGCGGGGCCGAGACGAATGTCGATTTGTCACAGGGCGGTAGAGGACCATTTTAGCAATGCGTGTGTGAAATGTGAAGTAGATCCGAATAAGGAAACAGAAATTATAAGCCATTTACCCGAGCGTTAAGGTTTCGAACATACCAAATATGTGACCTTGATCCTGCGCTTGGCAGGGCCGAGACGAATGTCGATTTGTCACAGGGCGGTAGAGGACCATAGGAGCAATGCGTGTGTGAAATGTGAAGTAGATCCGAACAAGGAAACAGAAATTATAAGCCATTTACCCGAGCGTTAAGGTTTCGAACACACCAAGTCTGTGATCTTGACCCTGGGCTTAGCGGGGGCGGGACGAATGTGGATTTGTCACAGGGCGGTAGAGGACCATTGGAGCAATGTGTGTGTGAAATGTGACGCATATACGAACAAGGCAACATAAATTATAAGCCATTTACCAGAACGTTAAGGTTTCGAACATACCAAATATGTGACCTTGATCCTGCGCTTGGCGGGGCCGAGACGAATGTCGATTGTCACAGGGCAGTAGAGGACCATTTGAGCAATGTGTGTGCGAAATGTGAAGCATATCCGAACAAGGTAACAGTAATTA
>CM055265.1:50137545-50167840 GCA_029237695.1 Conchocele bisecta | reverse complement strand
TGCGTCCGTCCGTCGGGCCAACATCGGGGGTTTAGGAGCTTAGGGTAAGGGTGAGTAACAAAGGATTCCTTTGTTATAGTCAGTAAGCTCCTAATTCCATTGATCTTTAGGAGCTTATCTTTTGATCTTTTAAAGAACAAAAAGCTCATAACTCCCAAATGTTGGAGCGTCCGTCCATCCGTCCGTCCGTCCGTCCGTCTGTCCGTCCGGGCACACATTAGGGTACTTATGGGGTAGGGGGCGTGGCCTAAGACAATAGAAGACAATAGAACTTATTCCGTACCCCGTAAGCCTATTGTGTCTTACGGGGTATTTCCTTTGATCTTTTATATAGCAAGTACCCCCTAAGGTCCGAAATGTAAGTTCGTCCGTCCGTCCGTCCGTCCGTCGTCCGTCCGTCCGTCCGTCCGTCCGTCCGTCCGTCCGTCCGTCCGTCCGAGCAACCAAGGGTGTAGAAGGGGCCATGGGGCGGAGCCTAACACAAAAGAATCCTTTGATTTATTCCGTATTCCATTGATCTTTAGGAGCTAATCCTTTGATCTTTTAAAGAACAAATAGCGTCCGTCCGTCCGTCGTCCGTCCGTCCGTGTGCCAAATCCACGTTCGTCCTGCCCCCGCCAAGCCCAGGGTCAAGGTCACATACTTGGTGCTTCAAAAACTTTAACGCTCGGGTTAATATCTTATAATTTCTGTTTTCTTTCACGGATCATCTTCATATTTCATATACGCATTGCTCTAATGGTCCTCTACCGCCCTGTGCCAAATCCACGTTCGTCCTGCCCCGCCAATCCCAGGATCAAGGTCACATACTTGGTGCTTCAAAAACTTTAACGCTCAGGTAAATATCTTATAATTTTTCTTTCCATTCACGGATCAACCTCATATTTCATATACGCGTTGCTCTAATGGTCCTCTACCGCCCTGTGCCAAATCCACGTTCGTCTTGCCCCCGCCAAGCCCAGGGTTAACATCACATACTTAGTGCTTCAAAAACTTTAACGCTCAGGTAAATATCTTATAATTTCTGTTTTCTTTCACGGATCAGCTTCATATTTCATATATGCATTGCTCCAATGGTCCTCTACCGCCCTGTGCCAAATCCACGTTCGTCGTGCCCCCGCCAAGCCCAGGGTCAAGGTCACATACTTGGTGCTTCAAAAACTTTTAACGCTCAGGTAAAAGAAAATTTTGATTTGGAATTTGGCCTCATTTATTATGAAAGCGATATGTGGGACATCCGTGTTCTATGAACACATTTTCTAGTTTATTAAACTTCACACATGCATAGAAGACGACCCAAAGGTGTGTCGCACGTAAGAATGACAACTCTTGCGTCGTTAATTTCTTAGTTATCTTCCTTTGTTGTTTCGTGCACTGATTTCGTGTCCGGAGCATAACTCGAACACCCTTTGGAATATTTTCATGAAACTTCATACATGCATAGACCACAACCCTAAAGGTGTCACGCAAGAATGACAACTCTTGCATCACTAATGTTTTAGTTATCTCCCTTTGTTTTTTCCGTCACTGATTTTGTCTCCGGAGCATAACTCGAACACCCTTTTTTCAAACTACTTGTGTATCTGGGGAGGGGGATACACATGCGCTTGTCGACAAGCGTCCATTTCTAGTTGGTGTTTCCTTGCTCGGATCTTCTTCACATTTCACGCATTGCTCCAATTGTGCTCTTCCGCCCTGTGACAAATCCACATTCGTCCCGCCCCCGCTAAGCCCAGGGTCAAGGTCACAGACTTGGTGGTGCGTTCGAAACCTTAATGCTTGAGCAAATGGCTTATAATTTCCGTTTCCTTGCTCGGACCTGCTTCACATTTCACACACGCATTGCTCCAATGGTCCTCTACCACCCTGTGACAAATCCACATTCGTCCCGCCCCCACTAAGCCCAGGGTCTCCAATGGTCCTCTCCCGCCCTGTGACAAATCCACATTCGTCCCGCCCGCGCTAAGCCCAGGGTCAAGGTCACAGACTTCGAAACCTTAACGCTCGGGTAAATGGCTTATGTTCGGATCTACTTCACATTTCACACACGCATTGCTCCTATGTTCTTCTACCGCCCTGTGACAAATCCACATTCGTCCCGCCCCCGCTAAGCCCAGGGTCAAGGTGACTTGTGGATTTGTGCGTTCGAAACCTTAACGTTCGGGTAAATGGCTTATAATTTCTGTTTCCTTGCTCGGATCTGCTTCACATTTCACACACGCATTGCTCCAATGGTCCTCTGCCACCCTGTGACAAATCCACATTCATCCCGCCTGCGCTAAGCCTAGGGTGAAGGTCACAGACTTGGTGCGTTCGAAACCTTAACGCTCGAGTAAATGGCTTATAATTTATGTTTCCTTGCTCGGATCTGCTTCACATTTCACACACACATTGCTCCAATGGTCCTCTACCGCTCTGACAAATCCACATTCGTCCCGACCCCATTATGCTCAGGGTCAAGGTCACAGACTTGATGCGTTCGAAACCTTAACATTCGCTGAAATGGCTTATAATTTGTGTTTCCTTGCTGGGATCTGCTTCACATTTCACACTCGCATTGCTCCAATGGTCCGCTACCGCCCTGTGACAAATTCACATTCGTCCCGCCCGCGCTAAGCCCAGGGTCAAGGTCACAGACTTGGTGTATTCGAAACCTGAACATTCAGTTAAATGGCTTATAATTTGTGTTTCCTTGCTCGGATCTTCTTCACATTTCACACACGCATTGCTCCAATTGTCCTCTACCGCCCTGTGACAAATCCACATTCTTCCTGCCCCCGCTAAGCCCAGGGTCAAGGTCACAGACTTGGTGCGTTTGAAACCTTAACGCTCGGGTAAATGGCTTATAATTTCTGTTTCCTTGCTCGGATCTGCTTTAGATTTCACACACACAGTGCTCCAATGGTCCTCTACCGTCCTGTGACAAATCCCCATTCGTCCCGCCCCGCTAAGCCATAGACTTGGTGCGTTCGAAACCTTAACGCTCGGGTAAATGGCTTATAATTTGTGTTTCATTGCTAGGATCTGCTTCACATTTCAAACACTCATTGCTCCAATGGTCCTCTACCGCCCTGTGACAAATCCACATTTGTCCCGCCCCCACTAAGCCCAGGGTCAAGATCACAGACTTGGTATGTTCAAAACCTTAACGCTCGGGTAAATGGCTTATAATTTCTGTTTCCTTTCTCAGATCTGCTTCACATTTCATACATGCATTGCTCCAATGGTCCTCTACGGCTCTGTGACAAATCCACATTCGTCCGGCCCCCGCCAAGCCCAGGGTCAATGTCACATACTTGGTGCGTTCGAAACCTTAACACTCGGGTAAATGGGTCATAATTTCTGTTTCCTTGCTCGGATCTGCTTCTCATTTCACACACGCATTGCTCGAATGGTTCTCTACTGCCCTGTGCCAAATCCAAATTCGTCCCGCCCCCGCAAATTCCAGGGTCAAGGTCACATACTTTGTGTGTTTGAAACCTTAACGCTCGGGTAATTGGCTTATAATTTCTGTTTCCTTGTTCGGATCTACTTTACATTTCACACAGGCATTGCTCCAATGGTCCTCTACCGCTCTGTGACAAATTAACATTCGTCCTGCCCCCACTAAGCCCAGGGTCAAGGTCACAGACTTGGTGCGTTTGACACATTAACGCTCGAGTAAATGGCTTATAATTACTGTTGCCTTGTTCGGATATGCTTCACATTTCGCACACACATTGCTCAAATGGTCCTCTACCGCCCTGTGACAAATCGACATTCGTCTCGGCCCCGCCATGCGCAGGATCAAGGTCACATATTTGGTGTGTTCGAAACCTTAACGCTCGGGTAAATGGCTTATAATTTCTGTTTCCTTGTTCGGATCTACTTCACATTTCACACACGCATTGCTCCTATGGTCCTCTACCGCCCTGTGACAAATCCACATTCGTACCGCCCCCGCTAAGTCCAGGGTCAAGGTCACATACTTGGTGCGTTTGAAACCTTAACGCTCTGGTAAATGGCTTATAATTTATGTTGCCTTGTTCGTATATGCGTCACATTTCACACACACATTGCTCCAATGGTCCTCTACCGCCCTGTGACAAATCCACATTCGTCCCGCCCCCGCTAAGCCCAGGGTCAAGATCACAGACTTGGTGCGTTCGAAACATTAACGCTCGGGTAAATTGCTTATACGTGCTGTGTCCTTGCTCGGATCTGCTTCACATTTCACACACGCATTGCTCCAATGGTCCTCTACCAGCATGTGACAAATCCACATTCGTCCCGTGCCCGCTAAGCCCAGGGTCAAGGTCACAGACTTGATGCGTTCGAAACCTTAACGCTCGGGTAAATGACTTATAATTTCTGTTTCCTTCCTCGGATCTGCTTCACATTTCACACACGCATTGCTCCAATGGTTCTCTACTGCCCTGTGACAAATCCAAATTCGTCCCGCCCCCGCAAATTCCAGTGTCAATGTCACATACTTTGTGTGTTTGAAACCTTAACGATCGGGTAATTGGCTTATAATTTCTGTTTCCTTGTTCGGATCTGCTTTACATTTCACACACGCATTGCTCAAATGGTCCTCTACCACTCTGTGACAAATCCACATTCGTCCTGCCCCCGCTAAGCCCAGGGTCAAGGTCACAAACTTGGTGCGTTTGAAACATTAACGCTCGATTAAATGGCTTATAATTACTGTTACCTTGTTCGGATATGCTTCACATTTCGCACACACATTGCTCAAATGGTCCTGTACCGCCCTGTGACAAATCAACATTCGTCTCGCCCCCGCCAAGCGCAGGGTCAAGGTCACAGACTTGGTGTGTTCGAAACCTTAACGCTCGGGTAAATGACTTATAATTTCTGTTTCCTTGTTCGGATCTACTTCACATTTCACACACGCATTGCTCCTATGTTCTTCTACCGCCCTGTGACAAATCAACATTCGTCCCGCCCCCGCTAAGCCCAGGGTCAAGGTGACTTGTGGATTTGTGCGTTCGAAACCTTAACGTTCGGGTAAATGGCTTATAATTTATGTTTCCTTGCTCGGATCTGCTTCACATTTCACACACGCATTGCTCCAATGGTCCTCTACCGCCCTGTGACAAATCCACATTCGTCCCGCCCCCGCTAAGCCCAGGGTCAAGGTCACAGACTTGGTGCGTTCGAAACCTTAACGCTCGGGTAAATGGCTTATAATTTCTGTGTCCTTGCTCGGATCTGCGTCACATTTCACACACGCATTGCTCCAATGGTCCTCTACCATCATGTGACAAATCCACATTCGTCCCGCCCCCGCTAAGCCCAGGGTCAAGGTCACAGACTTGGTGCATTTGAAACCTTAAAGCTCAGGTAAATGGCTTATCATTTATGTTGCCTTGTTCGTATATGCTTCACATCTCAGACACACATTGCTCCAATGGTCCTCTACCGCCCTGTGACAAATCCACATTCGTCCCGCCCCTATACGCCCAGGATCAAGATCACAGACTTGGTGCGTTCGAAACCTTAACGCTCGGGTAAATGGCTTATAATTTCTGTTTCCTTGTTCGGATCTACTTCACATTTCACACACGCATTGCTCCTATGGTCCTCTACCGCCCTGTGACAAATCGACATTCGTCTCGGCCCCGCCAAGCGCAGGATCAAGGTCACATATTTGGTATGTTCGAAACCTTAACGCTCGGGTAAATGGCTTATAATTTCTGTTTCCTTGCTCGGATCTGCTTTAGATTTCACACACACAGTGCTCCAATGGTCCTCTACCGTCCTGTGACAAATCCACATTTGTCCCGCCCCGCTAAGGCCATGATTGGTGCGTTCGAAACCTTAACGCTCGGGTAAAATGCTTATAATTTGTGTTTCCTTGCTCGGATCTGCTTCACATTTCAAAACACTCATTGCTCCAATGGTTCCTCTACCGCCCTGTGGACAAATCCACATTCGTCCCGCCCCACTAGACCCAGGGTCAAGATCACAGACTTGGTATGTTCAAAACCTTAACGCTCGGGTAAATGGCTTATAATTTCTGTTTCCTTTCTCAGATCTGCTTCACATTTCACACATGCATTGCTCCAATGGTCCTCTACCGCTCTGTGACAAATCCACATTTGTCCGGCCCCCGCCAAGCCCAGGGTCAATGTCACAGACTTGGTGAGTTCGAAACCTTAACACTCGTGTAAATGGGTTATAATTTCTGTTTCCTTGCTCGGATCTGCTTCACATTTCACACACACATTGCTCAAATGGTCCTCTACCGCCCTGTGACAAATCAACATTCGTCTCGCCCCCGCCAAGCGCAGGGTCAAGGTCACAGACTTGGTGTGTTCGAAACCTTAACGCTCGGGTAAATGACTTATAATTTCTGTTTCCTTGTTCGGATCTGCTTCACATTTCACACATGCATTGCTCCAATGGTCCTCTACCGCTCTGTGACAAATCCACATTCGTCCGGCCCCCGCCAAGCCCAGGGTCAATGTCACAGACTTGGTGCGTTCGAAACCTTAACACTCGTGTAAATGGGTTATAATTTCTGTTTCCTTGCTCGGATCTGCTTCACATTTCACACACGCATTGATCAAATGGTCCTCTGCCACCCTGTGACAAATCCACATTCGTCCCGCCCCCGCTAAGCCCAGGGTCAATGTCACAGACTTGATGCGTTCGAAACCTTAACGCTCGGGTAAATGACTTATAATTTCTGTTTCCTTCCTCGGATCTGCTTCACATTTCACACACGCATTGCTCGAATGGTTCTCTACTGCCCTGTGCCAAATCCAAATTCGTCCCGCCCCCGCAAATTCCAGGGTCAAGGTCACATACTTTGTGTGTTTGAAACCTTAACGATCGGGTAATTGGCTTATAATTTCTGTTTCCTTGTTCGAATCTGCTTTACATTTCACACACGCATTGCTCCAGTGGTCCTCTACCGCTCTGTGACAAATCCACATTCGTCCTGCCCCCGCTAAGCCCAGGGTCAAGGTCACAGACTTGGTGCGTTTGAAACATTAACGCTCGAGTAAACCGGCTTATAATTACTGTTACCTTGTTCGGATATGCTTCACATTTTCGCACACATTGCTCAAATGGTCCTCTACCGCCCTGTGACAAATCGACATTCGTCTCGGCCCCGCCAAGCGCAGGATCAAGGTCACATATTTGGTATGTTCGAAACCTTAAAGTTCTGGTAAATGGCTTATAATTTATGTTGCCTTGTTCGTATATGCGTCACATTTCACACACACATTGCTCCAATGGTCCTCTACCGCCCTGTGACAAATCCACATTCGTCCCGCCCGCTAAGCCCAGGGTCAAGATCACAGACTTGGTGTGTTCGACCGGTACCGCCCTCGACTAACGGACTATCGCCTCGGGTAAATGGCTTATAATTTCTGTTTCCTTGTTCGGATACTTACATTTCTATTTCACACGCATTGCTCAAATGGTCCTCTACCGCCCTGTGACAAATCGACATTCGTCTCGGCCCCGCCAAGCGCAGGATCAAGGTCACATATTTGGTGTGTTCGAAACCTTAACGCTCGGGTAAATGGCTTATAATTTCTGTTTCCTTGTTCGCAAGTACTTCACATTTCACACACGCATTGCTCCTATGGTCCTCTACCGCCCTGTGACAAATCCACATTCGTACCGCCCCCGCTAAGTCCAGGGTCAAGGACACATACTTGGTGCGTTTGAAACCTTAACGCTCTGGTAAATGGCTTATAATTTATGTTGCCACCTTGTTAGTAGCGTACTTTCACACACACATTGCTCCAATGGTCGTCTACCGCCGCCCTGTGACAAATCCACATTTGTCCCGCCCCCGCTAAGCCCGAGGGTCAAGATCACAGACTTGGTGCGTTCGAAACTTAACGCTCGGGTAAATTCTTATAATTGCTGTGTCCTTGCTCGGATATGCTTCACATTTCACACACGCATTGCTCCAATGGTCCTCTACCGCCCTGTGACAAATCCACATTCGTCTCGCCCCCGCTAAGCCCAGGGTCAAGGTCACAGACTTGGTGCGTTCGAAACCTTAACGCTCGGGTAAATGGCTTATAATTTCTGTGTCCTTGCTCGGATCTGCATCACATTTCACACACGCATTGCTCCAATGGTCCTCTACCATCATGTGACAAATCCACATTCGGCCCGCCCCCGATACGCCCAGGGTCAAGATCACAGACTTGGTGCGTTCGAAACCTTAACGCTCGGGTAAATGGCTTATAATTTCTGTGTCCTTGCTCGGATCTGCTGCACATTTCACACACGCATTGCTCCAATGGTCCTCTACCACCCTGTGATAAATCCACATTTGTCCCGCGCCCGCTAAGCCCAGGGTCAAGGTCACAGACTTGATGTGTTCGAAATCCACATTCGTCCCGCCCCCGATACGCCCAGGGTCAAGATCACAGACTTGGTGCGTTCGAAACCTTAACGCTCGGGTAAATGACTTATAATTTATGTTTCCTTCCTCGTATCTGCTTCACATTTCACACACGCATTGCTCCAATGGTTTTCTACTGCCCTATGATAAATCAAAATTCGTCCCGCCCCCGCAAATTCCAGAGTCAAGGTCACATACTTTGTGTGTTTGAAACCTTAACGCTCGGGTAATTAGCTTATAATTTCTGTTTCCTTGTTCGGATCTGCTTTACATTTCACACAGGCATTGCTCCAGGTGGCCTCTACCGCTCTGTGACAAATCCACATTCGTCCTGCCCCCGCTAAGCCCAGGGTCAAGGTCACAGACTTGGTGCGTTTGAAACATTAACGCTCGAGTAAATGGCTTATGATTACTGTTGCCTTGTTCGGATATGCTTCACATTTCGCACACACATTGCTCAAATGGTCCTCTACCGCCCTGTGACAAATCAACATTCGTCTCGCCCCCACCCCGCCAAGCGCAGGGTGAATGTCACAGACTTGGTGTGTTCGAAACCTTAACGCTCGGGTAAATGGCTTATAATTTCTGTTTCCTTGTTCGGATCTACTTCACATTTCACACACGCATTGCTCCTATGGTCCTCTACCGCCCTGTGACAAATCCACATTCGTCCCGCCCCCGCTAAGCCCAGGGTAAAGGTGACTTGTGGATGTGTGCGTTCGAAACCTTAACGTTCGGGTAAATGGCTTATAATTTGTTTCCTTGCTCAGATCTGCTTCACATTGCACACACGCATTGCTCCAATGGTCCTCTATCGCCCTGTGACAAATCCACATTCGTCCCGCCCCCGCTAAGCCCAGGGTCAAGGTGACAGATTTGGTGCGTTCGAAACCTTTACGTTCGGGTAAATGGCTTATAATTTCTGTTTCCTTGCTCGGATCTGCGTCACATTTCACACACGCATTGCTCCAATGGTCCTCTACCACCCTATGATAAATCCACATTCGTCCCGCCCTCGCTAAGCTCAGGGTCAAGGTCATAGACTCGGTGCGTTCGAAACCCTAACGCTCGGGTAAATGACTTATAATTTATGTTTCTTTCCTCGGAATTGCTTCACATTTCACACACGCATTGCTCCAATGGTTCTCTACCGCCCTGTGACAAATCCACATACGTCCGGCCTCCGCCAAGCCCAGGGTCAAGGTCACAGACTTGGTGCGTTTGAAACCTTAACGGTCAGGTAAATGGCTTATAATTTCTGTTTCCTTGTTTTCAAATGTTTCTCGTTTTCTTTGGCTGCCAGCGGGGTCATTCGTGTGCCGACAGTCCACATTTCTAGTTTTTATTTGATTCGATTCGGCTTATATTTAAGGGTGGGAATTGGCTCGAACACCTTCCATACCCGGTGTGTGTGATACAGATAATGATGCCGATTATATACCAACTGCTGAAGGATATTCGTCTGATTCTAGCGAATCAGTGCAACAGTTACTAAAGCTTTCTAAAATGAGAGTAAAGGCCGCAAGAAATCGTGCTAGTTAGAAAAGGTGCAGACATGTTACAGTTGAATAAAAAATCCTCAATGAGCATGGAATAATGACTATATTAACAAGATATCATGTTAAGCGACCAGACAATTTACTTGCACGAAATGGTCTTAAACGTATTGAAGTGACATTGACGGTGATTGTCTTATGGCTGCACTTGTTTCACAGCTTGAACCTATCATGACAGTTGAAGATTTACGAAGTCAGCTTTCTGTTCATTTGTCAGAAAATGTTGACCATTATATAGATTTGTTTACATGAAGACGCATCAGAGATACACATAGCTACACTATTTAATGAGCAAGTGACAATGTTAAAGTCACCCGGACAATAGAAATCGGAATTGTCAGATTTTCTCGCTGCTGCAAATCTGTTCCGACGTCCAATAAAAATAGTTTCCAGTGACATGTCGAATCCTGTGTATGATGTCAATTAAGCCAGATCTTGGTGAAGGTGACGTAAGTGGAAATTACATATATTTAGCATATATGAAGATAAAAGGAAGATAACACTATGACAGTGTCGTGATGAGTGATAAGTCAAGTGTTAGAGTTACTGAAAATACACAAAATGACCAAATGGCAACACCAACAAATCAACATCAACATCATGTTCCAGAATTGACTCCAGACAATGAAGCTGTCTACCACAGCCCTCAACATCAAAAGCTTAGCCGAAAGAGAGTGATTTGTCGTGAGCTGGGGAAAGGAAATGTTAGGAAACAAAACAGAGCATCTGGTCGAGAATATATATCTGTGAAAGGAAAAATTGTTCCTCAGCGCACAATAAAATTACAAATGTGTGGAAAATGTAAATTTAAATGTACATCCTAAGTAAATGAAGACACTAGACAGATTATGTTCACATCATTCTGGGACTTACAAGATTATAATCGACAAAGGGATTATATTCGCCAACGTGTTGAATCTGTTGAAAATTTGTCACAAATTCTAGAATGAATGAAATTACATTTTACTCAGATACATGCGGTGGACCGAATCGGAAAAAGTATGTGGTCTCTGCCTATCTACATGTATTTGCTATTAAAAAAATGTACCAGCACACTGGAAACCATCAACCATAATTATTTGAGCCTGGGCACTCACAGATGGAATCAGACAGTATGCATTCAGCCATTGAAGGAGCAAAAGAGAAAAGAGTTAGTTATGTTCCATCTCAGTGGTTGACAGTTATATCTCTTGCTCGACGAAAGAAACCTTATGTCGTTGTGCCAATTAAATTCACTGATATAGTCAATTTAAAATCATGCACAAACAAGTGTTGTTCAAACATGAAAATGAGTACTACTGGCATCAAAATAAATTTAGATATTAAAAATACAGAAGTCATCACCAGGTAGCACCTTTGTGAATGAGTCGTATGATGAAATACGATTTGTAAATACAAGTTACAAGTACACAATCAAAGCATCAATTATGCAACATACAAGGTGATCTTTCACGGTGTTACAAGGTAAACATACCAATATCTTGTGCCAAGAAAATATACATAATTTCACAGTGTAATAATGGATTGATTCCCTAAGACTTTCACCAATATAATAACAAAACAGTTACAGACCGCCTCCCGATGCCAGATGTTTCAGGGTATGACGAGGACTCTGATCATGCTGATGATGATGAGTAATTGCAGTGACTATTAAAACTATGTCTGTAACATGGCTAATACAAGGCCATGTTTGATTCATATTGCTAATTTGTGACCATAATATTCTTTTTTTTTCGATATGCAATGACAAAATGGGGGTGTTGGTATTCAATTGTAAGCAATGTGTAGTAACCTATTGCTTCACAAAATAGAAATACTTATGTAAGTTAATATTTAAATGTGGACACTGAACAAATGTGCCACACATAATTTTGCTGTGGACGAGAAATTAGATAAATAAATATAGAATATAGTGTGTAGAAAATATAGATTTATCCAGTTATTTTCAACATGGTATAACTAGTTATCTTTGGCTTGAATGCATCATATTAGTCAGTAGAATCTGTAATCATACACAATTAATAAATATCCATTATTGTGGACATCATTATTATTGATAACATAAGCACCAAAAGGTGTTATTTGGAAATAGACACATTATGTTTTGAAAAAGTTTGCCTGCAAAAAAGTGCTATTTGGCAAATAGCACCTTTGTGCTTCATATAGTATATCATTTGTTTGTACAAAAAGGAGCTATTTGGCAAATATAACCTATTTGCATGGAACATAAAGACAAAGTGCATTGTGCAAAAAGGTACTATTTGACAAAATGAGGTCCCCCCCCCCTCAAACTCATTAACGCATTATTGATTTTTCAAAGTCCTGTTCATGGTTACTAGCTTTCATATTGATATATTATAAGGTACACACATATTTGCCCTAATGTACATAGTGCACATACAATAAATTGTCAAACCTTTAAACTCATTTATCTCGAAATGTCAAAATATGCAGATAGCACCTTTTTGCATTAAGGGGGCGATGTACAAATGGGGCGAAAATCCGAAAGTCAGAACTGAATACATGTATTTACAATAAAAAAATGTATATATTCAGCCCTGAAATCAGAATAATCCTGATCTGATGCCAGGTCCTCGCCACACCAGAATCACTTGGCCCCCTCCCAAAAGCAGTAGGATCAGTAATAATCTTACTACTTTTATAATGGGCAATAACCCAATTCAACTCCCAGGTAACAAAAGAGCCAAAGATAAAAACGTACCGGAGGGCCAAACCAGGCAAATCGTGATTCCTAAAAGGCCCACCATTAATTTACGCCGTTGTCGTGTTCACCCGACCAACAACCCGTGTTTAGATTTGTGTCAATAATTACTTTTTTATTCCCCGTCTCTGTAGAGCCAGGAGACATATAGCGTTTAGACTGTGTGTCCGTCTGTGTGTCCGTCCTTGGGTCCGGTTAAGAAGTTGTCCGGAGTTTCTCAAACCTGCCACCACATTTGTTTGTTGACAGGCAACATTTTCTTCTTCACAGTGGTGTATCGTTCAACACTGGTTATTTTATGTAAAAACATAGTGTTTCAAATTGTTGATGAACAGACAGACGAAAAATTTGTAACAGTAGCTCATTGTGACCAAAAAAATGACCCGCGAGTCATTAATTGTGATGGGAACATAATTGCTATGAATAATTTACAAAAAATATGTTCTGAAGATGTTCAGGATTTTCAAAATTGCTACATTTGTCTAAATATGTGTTATGCCATTTATTTGACAGTTTGATGAAGGCGTGTATTTTGCTGACATGTCCAGTAAGAGTGCCAATTACAGCCACTCTTCCAGGACCATGACAGGCATGCTACTGCTGTGTGACGTAAGTACAGTCTGCGTTAAAGTGTTCAGCTACATACTATCTCTGTTGCCGTAAATTGGATTGGCTTGATACCCATATCATCATCCATATTTTCATTCTATAGACCACCCATGTGACCCCTGTGCTGAAAGTCAAGGTCAAATGACTTTGTAATTTGCATTAAAGTCTTTGAAGGGTACATCTATGTTGCTGATATATTAATTACTTGTTATGATGATGTCTCTTTATGTTTATCTGACTGATGAATCCATGATTAGGGATTATAAGGTTCGACCATGTCCAGCCGTGGGTAAACATTTGCTGTGGCACAAGGAAACTGTTTAAACCTCAAGGTTGAGGGGCACGCCAAACGTTTTCCCACGCATGGACATGGTCGAACGTCGTTACATTTCCGTCGGAAATATCATGAAGTTTGAGTATTTGTGCTGTACTTTCGGTACTTTCATAATCTGCTCCATTCAAACAGCTGATTTACACATACATATTCCGAGGCCACAGTACAAGTCGCGTGATGCAGCCACATCAATTTAAAAATTTCAGTGCGACCGTTGTGAACTGGTCTGGTGACGTAATGGCGCATTCTAGTAACGTCATGAGACACATGCATTATAGGTGTTGACTTGACCCCGGAATGAGCATTGTCTACAGCCATGGTCAAACAGCACGCGCTATGCGTTTGAACACCTCTGTGAGCAGTGTCAAACAACGGCAGTCATGTAACAATCATATTTTATCGATTCACACCTAAAGCCAAGTGAGCTGGTGTAGTAAGTAAGTAAGGATGCCGGGCACCAGATCAGTAGCCTATTTCACCAAAATTGCAAAGTATACTTATCTTGCTAAGTACACTTTGAGGGAGAAATGTTCTATTTAAGGATAAATTTATTAATTTTTATTATACTGAATGTATTACATTATCACAGCCATTTTGTGTTAATGTAATAAATTAAGTATAATAATTCTGCTTACTTTTAATCATCAACCATATATATGCAGTTGTTAGTTCTATATGAAATAATACATTTCAGGAAAAATAAATGATTACTCCCTCAAAGTACACTTTGCTAGATAAGTATGCTTTGCAATTTTGATGAAATAGGATACAGGACACTTTTCTTTCAGTGTTAAAAAAGTTTTTTTTGTAATTTAGTGATGAACGCATGGTTCTTGCCCATAAATGTACATTCCCATCTGTATAGACCTGACTGTAGAACGGACGTAAAGCCACAATCACTCATTCATCACTCGCTCCCACATCTGTATATATATATGGCTGTGACTGGAGAAATGGGACCAGTGCAACCAGTGTAGATCCAGATCAGCCTATGCATCCAGGATGATCTGAATCTGCACTGTTCGCCATTCGATCAATTTGATCAGGAGCTACACTGATCACATATCTCCTAAGCCCCAATTCTAGTCATAGCCACATATACTCATTCATCACTCGCTCCCACTCTGTATACATGTATATGGCTGTGACTGGAGAAATGGGACCAGTGCGACCAGTGTAGATCCAGATCAGCCTATGCATCCAGGATGATCAGAATTTGCACTGTTCGCCATTCAATCAATTTGATCAGGAGCTACACTTATCACATATCTCCTAAGCCCCATTTCTAAAATCTGATTCACTCATACAGAGCTCCAGATAAGGGGTGTATTGGTGTATTTTACGTACTTATTTTAGCTGAATATGCATTGATTATCAAAAGTGGGAGTACAAAATACTCACATCAATGTGAAAATAAGCATTGATTTTCAAATTGAGTAGTGAAAATATTGTAATAAAGTTGAACATTTACTTAGTTGAGCTGCAAAAAGCAAACAGTGCAGCTGTACTAAGTAAATGTTCAACTATATTACAGTATAAATACGCGAATAAGTAATAATAGACTCAAATAAGTAAATGTTTAAATTGGTTTTTATCAAATGTTCCTCATTTAATAATGTAGAAAATCAATAATCCATTGTAAAAATAAAATACACATTTAATTTGAAATCATGGGTTACAATACTCTTTAGACACAAAGCTTATCTGGAGCTCTGACTCATATATGATACAGTGAGAGAAATGTGTATCTCTCCATTATATCACATCACCACAATCATGAGAATGGCAGACAATTGACTGATTGCAGGTGGCCCTGGGCATCTGGAACACGCTGCTGACTGCGGACGTCTGTGCGGCCAATCTGCCGCTCGGCAAACACAGCGTGCTGGGCGCCGGTCTTGTGGTCCCCGACCCAACAGATGTACTAAAGTAAGTGTCATAGTGTTATCTTGTGTTGCTCACCAGGGGCCCGTTTCACTAAACTTTGTACATTGAAAATGTTTGTACGAAAATTTCTATAAAGTTACTCAAACATTACTGTGATTCATTAATGCTACCTTTTCCCACCTAGATACAAAGGTTATCAAATCTGAACCATTTCACCAAAGATTTCCTTAAATTGACTAGTATTACCAATGTTGTAGTCAATTTTAGTTTTGAAAACTTCTTAGTACATGTAGTACAAAGTTTAGTGAAACGTGCCCCAGGTTATGTTGTACTGTAGAACCTCGCTATGCCAGGTGCATAGAAAACATCTTTGTGCTTTTATTGTCGGCGAGGGCATATAACAACTTGATGAAAAACGGGTTACTGAATTTTCAACCTTCGCATCTGCCAAGGGCTTACTGTCAGTTCCACGTTTTGCTGGCGACAAACTTTTGGGCATTAAACATATTAAATCTAGATTCAATGTGTTTAATAGCCAAAAGTTTGTTGGCAGAAAAACGTGGAACAAGACTACTGTCAGACTACTTCACAGTAGTCTTCACTATTCACTCAAGCTATTGTGTTTGGAAAAATAATTCTGATGCATTCAATGAAAACTTCCCGATCAACTTGGCTGGTTGTGTTAACTAACTAACCCTTACAGTGCTTAATTTGTTGTCTGCTGTTTATTTATTAATTTTCTCAACATAAACATAGTGTGCCAGTGCTTTGGAAATAATTCTAAAGAGCTGTCAAACCATGTTTTAATTGAGAAAAAAGACAAAGTCAAACAAAAGCAGACGACAATATCCAGTTCCCGCATTGTAAGGGTTAACTCTTTCAACCCTATTTAGAGTTACCCTGGAATGGACTAGCTGCTGTGTTTCCGACCAATTCAATTATCACAAAATGATTTTAAGACTGGTCCATTTATAAATAAGGGGAGTTTTTATTTTTGGTGAAAAAAGTATGAAAGTTACTTGCAAAAAGTGCAGATCCAGATGAGACGGCAAACACTGTTAAAGAGGTCTGTAGTGTTGAAAACCAGTATTGTCAGTGACCCATTGTCCTATATGTATTGCAGGATGGATGGTGTAACTGTACCCTGTGGATTGCCCACCTGCATGGATAATTGCTTGCACTACCCCCTCAGCCACAACGAGTACATCGTCTACAACACGAATCAAATACGCATGAAATACCTTCTCAAGGTTCAGTTCAACTTCAAATGAGGAACACGTTTGTGTACGACACTGGACGTAAAACCCCAATCAATGAAATGAGGAAACAAATATAACGTCTGATTATGTGTTATCAACATTATAATTATTGTCCGTTGTAGTGGAGCAGCGATATGTTGTTACGGTATTTATTGAGGTGTTGCACAATCATGTTGTGAGTATAATATGTAGTTTAAGCTTGTTGTTGTTTTAGACATTGTTAAGCACAATTGGCAAGGAGACTAGTGACTCATATTTTTCTTCACTAGTAGTAGTTATCCCATTAAATGTATGGATATGGCACAAAACAATAATTCTGTCAACAGACCTATGTCTACAGTTCATTTATAGGTTTTCTCAGGAAGAGGCCACCAATGTTGACTGAACTCTAGTATTTCTCAATGGAAACACAATCTCCCATTGAGGGAGGGGGAGGGGGAGGGGGGGGGGGGGATCACAACGGAATATATACATAAAATAAATATATATTCAGCCCTGAAATTAGAATAACCTGACCCGGTGCCAGGTCCTTACCACACCAAAGTCACTTGGCCCCTTCCTTAAAAACCTAAAAGTAATAGGATTACGAATAATTGTATTACTCATATAAGGGGTCATATAAGGGGTATAACCAAATTCAACTCTCACATACAAGAATGCTGAAGGCGTATCTGAGGGCCAAACCAGGTCTCCGATCGGGATTCCAGTAAGGATGAATCCCGATCATTAAATCACCCATCGCATGCTCCCACGTACGTACCTGCCACCCACTCATGGGAGAGTCCATGTCACATACTTTGGGTCTATGTCACTTACTTTGGGGTGATGGGGTCAACAAATGTGGCATCATACCAGTAGCCTATTTGATCAAACTTGCCAAGTATACTTATCTAGCAAAGTATACTTTGAGGGAGAAATTTTCAATTTAAAGATAAATTTATTACTTTTTATTATACTTAATTTGTTACATTATCACAGCCATATTGGCTGTGATAATGTAATACATTCAGAGTAATAATTCTGCATACTTTTGATCATCAAATATATGCAGTCGTTAGTTCTATATGAAAACATGCATTTCGGGAAAAATAAATGATTTCTCCTTCAAAGAATACTTTGCTGGGAAACTATACTTTGCAATTTTGATGAAATAGGCTACTGGTGTATCACAAGTTCACTTTCTGTATGTAGATCAGTATCATCATGTTATCATCATTGTCAAATATCATCATTAATAAAATACTCAAAATACCATCTCTGTGCTATAAATAGATGAGTCGTATAAATAGGATACCAGACTTGGAAAATCACAGGTAACTTCCCTTAGAACAACATCCGTGGTGTTCATGACGTTCGAATTGGCGGGATTTGTAGGTTTGACATCACGTTGCTTAATTTAAACTCTGTTTAAATTAAGCAACGTGTCGTCAAACCAACAGAATGCGCCAATTATAATGCTGATGATACCCTGGAAGTAATTCTAGGGAAGCTACTTGTGATTTTCCAAGTTGGTAACCTATTTATATTACTGGTCAATACTCGCCACATTGTCACAATATCCTGGTTGCCAAATGTAGCTGCTGGTCATCTAGCGGTATCCGGACAAAAACCCTTGGACATAACCCACTTCGTGTAAAAATGACCACATGGACATAACCACCTTCTCAGTTTTTACAGGGTGGACAAAACTCCCTTCATTGTTTTTGCGAGTTGGACAAATCCCCTTCATAATTTCTACAGGGTGGACATAACCCCCTCACCCCCTTGATCTTCTCAGCAATTAGGTCTGCTCTTTTCTGTACATGTTTGAAAATAAAATGCCCAGATTATTACTTGAATATTTTCATTATATATGAATATTTGTTTGTTGTATATTATGAATAATTCTAAGATTGAAAGTTTAGTAACAAAATATATGTCATTAGTAATAATAAACAGCAAACAAATTTTGTATTCATCCCAAAAATTAATGGTTTTGATTGTAGAAATCATGAGGGGGGTTTTGTCCAACTTGCAAACATGATGAGGGGGGTTTTGTCCCAATCTTGCAAAAAACATGATGAAGGGGATTATGTCAACCCTGTTAAAAACAGAGAAGCGGGTTATGTCCACCTTGTAAAAAACACGAAGGGGGTTATGTCCACCTTGTAAAACGATGAAGGGGGTTTTGTCCACCCTGTAAAAACCATGAAGGGGGTTATGTCCATGTGGTCATTTTCACATAAAGGGGGTTATGTCCAAGGGGTTTTTGTCCTACATTCCATCTAGCATATCCGCACAGTCTGCAGTAGTCGAGACAGGAGTATAAACATTATTTTTGGGCTGTGTATTAATAATAACAATTACTTTTGGTACATACACATTCCGTCATTTTGAGAAAAAAATATGTAATATGCTGTTTTAGAAAATGAAAATCACAATATCCATAATTTACAGGAAGTGTTGTAAGTTATCTGTAGCCTATTTGACCAACATTGCAAAGTATACTTTTCAGCAAAGTGTACTTTGAGGGAGTAATCATTTATTTTTCCCGAAATGCATTATTTCATATAGAACTAACGACTGCATATATTTGATGATTAAAAGTATACAGAATTATTATACTGAATTTATTACATTATAACAGCCAAAATGGCTGTGATAATGTAATAAATTCAGTATAATAAAAATTAATAAATTTATTCTTAAATTGAAAATTTCTCCCTCAAAGTGTACTTTGCTAGAAAAGTATACTTTTCAATGTTGGTGAAATAGGCTACTGATGTTTCTTAATGTTGCACAAGTCTTGTATTTTGTTACAACGATGCCATTATTAGTTGTACTTGGTCTGTTATTTAGAATGAATTCCAACCATGTAACATTTTAATAGTGAATGTAGTTTTTCACCACCATTTTATTTTCATAACGTACGTTTTCTAACAATCAAATTTATCAATCGTGTCTTTTATTTACATTCATGTCATTCAGTGTATTGTTGGATTGACCAGAATACACAACATCTTAATTCCTGATGCAATCTGTTATCAATTGGTACATATTAAGTCATCTATTTAGTGTGTAAACACCCAGCCTGTAAAATGAAATGTATGGATATCGTTGTTAATCACCGTCATTCATTGGTTTTCATTTATTTTTAAAATTAAAGTATAAAACAAAACATTGTTGCTCAGTTTCATCATCATTCTGATTTTGACCATCGTCTCCATATGTGGCTGTGACTGGAGAAATGGGGCTTATGGCTATCCACACTCAGTCTGATCAGGATCTGTACTGTTTGCCATTCCATCAATGAAGCACCCTCTACCAAGCAATATGGATCATTATCAGGCTACAGGAGTGTGCTATTTGTCTCTCTTCCATGTGACACACCTTTAGGTCTTGCTGCACGTTTGCCACTTTACTGGCAAGAGGCGCAGGTTGTAGTAACGGACCAAGGTCTATAAATACATTAAATATGAGTGGGTGGTGGTCGGGTGAATGAGACGGCGTAAATTAACGGTATGGGTTCCTCCTTATAGGAATCACGATTTGCCTGGTTTGGCCCTCGGGTACGTTTTTATCTTTGGCTCTTTAGTTGAATTGGGTTATTGCCCATTATAAAAGTAGTAAGATTATTACTGATCGTACTGCTTTTGGGAGGGGTCAAGTGATTCTGGTGTGGCGAGGACCTGACATCAGATCAGGATTATTCTGATTTCAGGGCTGAATATATAGTTTTGTTATTGTAAATATTATTGTAAATAATCAGTTCTGATTTTGGGATTTTCCCCCCATTTGTACATGTACTTGAACATGTACTTGTACAGGTAATATATGGGATTTAGTACTAAACCCATTGACCCGGCCTTAAATGACCTTAGCTGTTGATAGGCCGTTAAACCCCAACAAACAAAACAAACATTAAATATGCCTAAAAGCATCCATAAAGGAAAACAAATATATTAAAGCTATATAGGGAGTAAAAACATTTTGTTTAGCTTATTTCTTTTTCATTTATGGATGCTTTTAGGCATATTTAATGTATTTATAGACCTCGGTCCGTTACTTCAACCTGTGGCAATAGGTTGCACTATATCGCTACTGTAGTGACCACAGTCAACAGTATAAATTTGCATAGTAATGTTTCCATTTCGCACACTAAAATATAGCAATAATCTGCAGGGCGTTGACGTTCATTCGCTATATTATTATTGTGAGACAAATTTATGGAAATAATTCTAGTGCTGTCAACCATGTTTTCAGTGGGAAATAATTCAGAATATAAAACAACAGATGACACTTTGTTTCCCGCATTCTCAGGATTAATGTGGGAGCAAAACAGAGTACCCAGAAAATACACGTGTCTGATCTGGCAAACACCATACCGTCGAGTGGGTGGCAGGTGCCGGGTGGGAGCAAGCGATGGGTAATTTAACGATCGGGGTTCATCATTCCGACTGGAGACCTGGTTTGGCCCTCACAAAAATGTTTGCGCTTATATTTTCACCAAGCATCATTTCTTAGGGAAGAAATTAGTCTTAAAGTTTATAGATACCATACTATGTACATGTCTGACTGGATAAATAGGGCTTGTGGGTTTTGCGACCCATGTAGGTCCAGATCAGCGTGTGCAACCGCACAGTCTGATCAGGATCTGCACTGTTCACCATTCCATCTTCTAACAAGCAATATGGATTGTTATCAGTTCATACAGTAGATAGAGACCAATATGAGCAATGCCCATATAAATATGAGTTTCTTTGGCCAATATCGGGCTACAGGAGTGTGTTATTTGATCAGGAGCTACACTGGTCACAAATCCCATAAGCCCCATTTCTCCAGTCGATGCCACATATAAAATAACATTGTGAGCATGTAGTGTACAAAGTGGTATATACTGTAGCATGCTGGGATAAAGGATGTATGGTCCCTTACCTATGTATATTTGATGATTAAAAGTATGCAGAATTATTATACTGAATTTATTACATTATCACAGCCAAAATAGCTGTGATAATGTAATAATTTCAGTATAATAAAAATTATACTGTAGGCCCTATCCATGTAAAGTTAAACTAAAAACTCGAATCATTTGATCAATGTGTGATAATGACTGCAATTATGGTAGCTGTATGGTAGCCTTGCCTGTATAGTTTTGAATATAGAAGCGTGACTAAAAACTCTAAGTGGATGCAGACACCATAAAGTGGCATGGGGTTGTTCAAAAGTAGTGCAGTAAAGAGAATCCTGATTTTAGTTGACAGGTCTACACTGTTTGCTTGCAGATCATGATAGTCCTGGGGCTGGGGGCGAGTTCGTGTACATTTTTCTTTTAGAGCAAAACCTTGTATTGTCTTATTCTACATGACAAGACATTAAAAAAAAGTTTGGGTGACAAGCCCAACTCCGGTACGTTTTCTCTGTATAGTCCATTTAGTCGGGCAGCCAAGCGCTAAAATTACGAAAAATCACTGTATGGGTATTTCATAAAATAAATATTTAGTATTTACTTAAAATTATTAGTTTGGTTTTATTTCAAGTACAAGGGTATTCATAACAACATTTTAATATGATACCATTTCATGAAGTATGGTTGCTAGCACACCTGGATCATATATTACTTAATTTTAGTGAAAGAAAAAGCAAAAAAAAAATAAAATATTTGTTTGAAAGAATGCTCAAGTTAGATGACACCACAGTCACACTCGATCAATTTTGCCAGAAAAGCGACCAAAATTGGTCAAAGGTTCCGCTATTCAGTGCTCATAGCATTCACATATTCTTATTGATTCCTCTCGTCTATATATGGTGTACATTAAGGATGGCATCAACCCACCCATAAATGACCGATTTTAACTCGCAGAATGTACATGCATGTATATAACAAGACTATATGGACGTGACTAGATAGATACACATTTACCAACTTTTGATTTTTCCACCCACTAAGTCATGTATTGCACACGTATAGCAATACTAGATAACCGTGACTAGATATATACCAAATTATGATACAATGTACTTCCACACAGTTACGTGATACAACTTTAACATTAATTCAATATGGATATAAGTACGCAAACCAAGGTGCCGACTATATTATGCGCTGTCCACAAGCAAACACAAAAAATTGAATATCATGATGGGAATTAACCATGTACATCATGTACATGTTCCAAGAACAATTATAGCTACATATATGATACATCCTTTCAACTGACATGGATAATACAAATGTGCATGCATCGTCTGGTCATTTCTTGAATAAGTCATTGTATAGCTGGATATAACACAATGTACGCTGAGCCGTGGTTTACAAATATGTAGATTGTACGCTATGATGTACTTGTTTTGATATTTCCATGACAGTGAAGCATCGTGATGAAGATGGTATTAACTGCAGAGATCAAATGTAGAAGTTACATGTAGAACAAAACTGCAATAAGCAGGTTTTTACAAACAGGTGGTGAGGTTTTCTTGCAGTGACACAATTTGACACATTTGACCACATGAGTCTCGAGAGCTTTCCATGATGTTCTAGGTAATAACTGACATTGATCCTGACATTGATGCTGTTCAGGCGTCGGTGACTCGACGATGTCTGTGTTCATTTGGTTCTCCAAGACATGCATCGTTGTATATGCATTATACAGCGCACACTGAATATGAGGAAGCAGGCACTAGCTTGTCGGTGAAAGGTTGTGGAGGGAGCTGCATTTGCTAAAGTGGAATATCTCTGCCCTCAGATCAGTAAAAGTTGTAGTATCGCTTCCTCTTCTCAGCACCTTCACTAAGTAATAATCGGCATTGATATGTGAATATGTGAATACACGAGTTTCTCCAAAAGAAGCGTGTCGATGTTTGATGACCAGAAGCTGGCCAACTCTGTTGGTAGATGTGTCACTGGCTCAATGGAACTAAGCGCAATTGGTACAGTATCAGTACTCTCATTCTCTCGCTGTCCTTTATGGAGGAATCATCCGAGTACATATCAAACACATAGTTCCAGCGCCCAAACTCATGGTATATGTCTGTCAAGGATGTGAAAGCTGATAAAAAGTCCTGGAAGATAGAGAGTCCAGTCGCATGAACCGTGTGGACCGTGGCCATGGTACTAGCATCTATGACAAATACAGATGGGTAATTTAACGATCGGGGTTCATCCTTACCGGAATTCCGATTGGAGACCTGGTTTGGCCCTCACATACGTCTTTGGTGTGGTATGGACCTGCCACCAGGTCAGGTTATTCTAATTTCAGAGCTGAATATATTGTTTCTCGATGTAAATATTCAATTCTGATTTTGGAATTTTCCCCCCAATGGATCGAACCCGTTTGCCCGGCCTTACATGACCTTAGCTGTTGATAGGCCGTTAAACACCAATAAACAAACAAACAAACTGGTGTGCACATTGACATTCTTCAGGTTTGAGACAAGTCTCCAATTCTTTTAGCAGTTTGCTCATGTCTGGGTTGGTCATGATCCAGTCATCAGTGAAAAGCAGGGGACGGCGCCACATCATACTCTAAGAGCTCCTTGGTGGTGATGCCACGATCATGAGCAATTTCAATGGTTTTCTCTTCAAGATTTAGCTCCTTTACTGCTTTCTTGATGGTCTTCTGTGGTTTATGTCCGATAGTGTTCATTGATTTTGGATTCAGCCGATCAATGCTTTCACATAGCCTTGTGTTTTTTTTTGCACAAACCTATTGAGCTGAACTCTCTTGTATTTCTCCTCCCCATTCGTGAAGGCATTTTTCGCGGCATTTCTGATATCCGACGGCATAATCTCCTATGTCACAATGTTTTGCAGGGTTGTGGAAGACTTGGTTGACAAGGGGGATCCCTTTTCATCTGTGAATGTGATAATTTCCTGGATTTTGGTTCTCCTTTCTGTTTGTCATGGCTTTTGACTACGACTCGTGGTGGTTCACACACGATTCATGTATGTTCTCCATAACACCATTCAAGATGTATTCAAGATGACGATTCTTCCCTGCCATCATCTCGCAGTAGATCAAGTCCCACTGAGACACATACTGCGTCTGCTTGGCATGGCCGATAACTACATTACTACACTTGGAGGAGAGGTTGTGAACAGCTGTGAAGTGACCAGGCTTGTTCTTGATAGTTCCCGTTTGAGAAGTTAACATAGACTGATGATGAAGTTTCAGGCAGTTTCAATATGTCTTGCATGTAGAGAGCGCACCCTCGTAATTGGTGGAATCAAATGGAGCGAACAGATAATTATAGAGCACGTTGGATGGCATCAAGATGGAGCTCACATATCCCTCGCAATCGGCTCTCAACAGATCGTACCACATCCATCATACGAAGAAATTGTGTTCAGAATTGGAAGTTCTCATTTACTGTCGACCTTTTTTCGAAGAAGCTGTCCAGATCTCTCACCAATTTCTTTGATGCAGTGACACATTCTTCCATACACTTATGACTATCGTTGATGTCGTTCTTTGAGACGCTGGACATGAGCTTTTCCAGGAGAGCGAGAGCTGGTGCATATGACTTTATGTCGTTCTCAGCAAAAAAAATTCTTGTAGAGAAGACGCTTGAATCATTCAGCAAGAAACTGAAGGCATTCAATAGAGGGAATGTAATGGCCTCCACAAAAGAAATAGAATACTGTTATTCCATATGTAAAAGCTGCAGAGTTATGTAAATGGGTGTCTAAAGTTGGGATGTGGCTGTGTACATGCCTCGTTCATGGCATTCTACCTTCAATGTCTTGTTCTGTATACCAAATGGTAACGTGTTTGCTCTTTTTTCCATCATGTTGGCAGCCATCTTGGTAATATGTCAATTAGATCAATTAAAAATAAACTGTTTTTACTCATATACTTGTCTATACGACCATACAGCAGGATAAACTGAATAGCTATTTGTTTATCGTTCAGTTTACGCGATATCGTAATTTCTCAGAAATGTGTTAAAAATTTAGAGGTATAATTTTGGCCACTGTGTGCACCATACATGTACATCATTGTGGGCATCAATTCCTCTAAAATTAATGAGAAAATGTGTTGCTAATTTTAGAAACTCTATATAAGATTCTTTTAGCGTGATATATTTAAGCTTGAGCCAACTTTGAGGCGAAAAGCATTTTTTGGCTATTTTGGGGGCTCAATTGGAGCAAAATATGGTCACTGTGTCCCGCCAATCAATTGTTTTGGTAATATTTTGTGCCAAAACATTGTTAGCAACACTCGGACCATTGAAACAACTCAAAATTAATTCATTTTGAACGGATAGCAATGCAATATTCTATGAAACACCAGTATCATAATTTTAGTAATTTTATCGCTTGGCTGCCGGACTAAAATGGACTATACAGAGAAAACGTACCTGAGTTGGGCTTGTCACCCAAACTTTTTTTTAATGTCTTGTCATGTAGAATAAGATAAAACAAGGTTTTTCTCTAAAAGAAAAATGTACACGAAATCAGCCCCCACACTATGATCAACTGTTGGCAAACCTGCTCGAGAAACAATTTAAGGAATGTTTAATCCATTTTCATGTATATTTATAGGGTATTTAAAGATTTGTTCCAACATCCATATCCACCTGGGATGGCCATGGCCCACATGTTGAGGCTGCATTAGATAGTCCTTGAGGGCATGGGTCGGCTATAGAATTAGAATATGGATACTGATAAAGAAGTATATGAAGTCAATCTGACATCTGGTTGCATATGATGAGGTATAACTTGTACACAAACACGAATACCATGATGGCCCTCTATCGCTCACCTGAGTCCACGAAGATCAGTGATAAACGTGGCAACTACAAGTTTGACCAACATCGGCCCATCGGTGTGGACAGATGGATGATGGACAAAAAGTGGTCATTTGATCTTGGGCATATGGACGGTAAAGAAGTGCACAACGTTTCAAGTCAATCCAACTCCTGGTTGCAGAGAAAGCATAGCATAAGTAATTTTCAACAAAAACAGGGAAGTGACGTCATCATGGCGCACCATCACAATATACAAACTTTTGAAACATTTTAACAAAAAAAAATGAAATTCATTTGGCGCATCTGCACGCCATAAGCAGATAAGGAAGCCACATACCAAATAGCATGTCTCCAGCTATTAGTAATAATTAACGTTTTACAAGTTTTACTAATCTTACAAGAAAGTTTAAACGTTACAAACAGGCATATGGACGTATGGACTTTTTTCACAAAAAAGTGGGTATAGCAATCAAGATATTTTGGACAGACGCACACATGGACTGACAGACGCACAGATGTCATTGTGATCATTATGTCAGCATTTTTCTACATTCTTCCTTAATCTGAAGAGGGTCTGTTCGCAAATTATGCATAAAATGTGATATATGTTGATTTCTAGGTGAATCTGGACTTCACCATATTTAAAGTTGATGCATCTAGGCAGCAACACTTCTTTATTGTACAAGTGATCAAGGAATGCCTCTCAAATGTGCAAAAAAGTTGTAGGGCGCGAACCTGATGAGAAGTTTCAAGATCAATTGGATGACTTGGGTGGGTTAGTTCTAGGGACTCTAAGACTTGCATAAACAACAATTTTGGCAAATTCCTTATGTGCACTCATAGTCAAATGTTTGAATTAATGAGAATTTAACGCACACTATGAATTTATGTGCTTAGGGGCACGGATCTATGAGAACAGTGACTATAAGTCCCAAATCTAGACTACTCAACCACCAGCATTGAATTTGAAATCATAGGTAGATCTTCAACACTCTTTAAATAACTGGAAGTCTGGTCACATTTATTTATGATTGCACAGTGCTCCAGATAAGGTGCGTATTGGCGTATTTACGCACTTATTTTAGTAGAATACGCATTGATTATCAAAAGAGGGAGTACAAAATACTCACACCAATGTGAAAATACGCATTTATTTTCAAATTGAGTAGTGAAAATAGTGTAATAAATTAGAAAATGTACTTGGTTGCTTTTTCCAGCTGAAATAAGTGAATTTTTAAATTTGTTTTATTTGTTATCATTTGTTCCTATTTAATAGGAAGCAAATCAATAATGCATTTGTAAAAGTAAAACCCGCATTGAATTTGAAATCTGGGTGTATATATTACTCTTTATAGATACAAAACTTATCTGGAGCGCTGATGCAGGTGGATTTTGAGTTGAGCAATGGTGTGAAGATGGCGGTGAACTTTGAGAAGATGGTTCAGAAGAACAAGATGACTGGGTGGGAGAGGCCGATCTGCATGGCTATAAAAGACCCAACTGACACAGGTATATTCTTGACTTAACCCTTTCACCCCTAAGTAACTGCAATGTATTTTGATATGTTAATTTTGCAAACAATTTAATCACACAATGAACTAATCCATTTATGAAAAGGGGTATTTAAGTTCTCAAATATATGAATTTCTCGCAAAAAGTGCAGATACTGATGAGATGCTCATCACGAGTCGGCTCATCTAAATCTACACTGTTTGCCAATATCACTATACAGGCCTGTGGAGTTGACAGGATTAAGTGTCAGAACAGTAATTTCTTGTGATGTTTATATAACAAAATATATTGGACCGCGTCTAAGGAAAGGGATATTTTTATCCCCCCTATGCAAATTACACAATTGCAAAGCGCTGGCATTGTCATTAGAATGTAATTGTTTTGCTGACTGATGGTTAGCCTACTTCAGTGACTGAATGGCGAACAGTTGTTTACCCTGAACAGACTGCGCAGATGCACATGCTATTCCAGACTGATTGATCACAACGATGATAATGATTAATCCATCTATCTGTCTGTTCATTCATCCGTCTTGTGAAGAAACTGTGCTTTGCTTTTCTTAAGAGTATGTAGCTCCTGATGGTATGTGATATGCAAAACTTGTGCATTTAATTTGTGATATGAACTTGTGCATTTAATTTGTGATATGCAAAACTTGTGCATTTAAGTTTCACTGGAACCCTGTATCATGGATTATCTATCCATTTTGGAATTTTATGCAAATGTTTGTAAGAGTTTCTCCTTCATGCCACAACTTCAATATTACTGTATGGATTACTTTAATATTCGCACATTTTGCGTCAAAAAGATAGTAAGAGTTTCTTCATTATGTCATAACTTCTACATACCAGAAACATGAATTATTATTCCCCCCACCCCCGACAAAGTTGGAGGGTTGGAGGGATATAGTACAGTCATGGATCCAGGATTTCGACGAAGGGGGTGGGGGGGGGATGTGGGGGGTGTGGACCAAGTCGAAATTTGAACGACTTATTTTCAGTACATAATACGACAGTTTGTGTTAATATTTTCAGAATGGGCTCAATATAATATCTGGACCTTGATCTGATAAAACCACCCTTGTTTGACAGTGTTTGCTAATTAACCCCCCCCCCCCCGCAACGAGTTGTGGGGGCTGGGGGGGGGGGGTATTATACTTGGTCGGGTTGTCCCGTGCGTCCGTGCGTCCGTGCGTCCGTGCGTCCGTGCGTCCGTCACTAAACTTAACATCAGAGAAATATGTTATAACTTCTATTTCCTTCATCTAAAATGCTTAATATTTCACACATGCATTCCTGTGCTCTACTGCGCCAAATCCTCCCCCTCCCCTTGATCCCAAGGTCAAACTCAAATACTCAAATTCTTAATATTTCATGCATGCATACATAGGCTCTACTATCATGCTGTGACATTAATATCTGCTGGAGAAATGGAGCTTTTGGGATTTATGACCCGTGTAACTCCCAATGGGACTCACGGGATTTATGACCAGTGTAGTTCTTGATCAAATAACACACTCTTGTTTCCTGATAATGATCTATTGCGTATTAGAAGTATGATGGTAATTGATGGAATGGCAAACAGTGCATATCCTGATCAGACTGTGCAGATGCACAGGGTGATCTGGATCTACACTGCCCATTTCTCCAGTCACAGCCACATTCACAAACATGCACAGCTTATCTGGAGGTATGTTGTCACATGCATACCCAATAGTCTGTATGGGTTGTAATTTGAGCCCTACTATCAGTTTCACTATGCATTCATCATTTCATAGAAAGACGAACTGAAGGAGGAAGTTAAGTTCAGGAGTGTGTAGAAAGTGTGTACAAATCGAGAATTATTGCTAGATTTTGATTTATACCAGAATATTGTAGTGTCACTGTCAGAGCTCCATTCCAGATCAGGTTTGTAGTTAAAGACTATTGACATATTGTACTCTCTGATTTCACATTCACTGTAAATTTTAATTTTGCAAATGTTCTACTGAATTCACTTAATAATATTTCCAACATAAAATACTGAAACGTTTCTTTTGTTATACAACGTACAGTTTTGTTACAGTGTACTAATTAACCACCGGGTTGTATAAAGTGTATATTTTATGCAAACTTTTGCTTTTGTTTCAGCTTAAGTATAAATTTTAGCCTTTTTACTCCTCATTTTTAAAAGAAATACGTATTTTCAAACTGTCGTGAGAATCTTTTAGTATTTTGCTTTATAAGTAGTTACACTTTAAACTTGTATGTGGCTACCTTATGGTGAATAGATGTGCAAGGTGCAAGGTGTTTTTTTTTATTTGCCTGTAAC
>CM055265.1:50110648-50137045 GCA_029237695.1 Conchocele bisecta | reverse complement strand
TTTTTTTTTATTTGCCTGTAACGGTAACTGTAATACGTGGCAAACGCGTTTATGGAGCGTGTAATTGATCAAATGGCATTATTACGTACAATTAGGTAATCCAAGATGGCTGCTGAAAGGTAAAATGATCATTCTTCAGTTACCAACTTCTATATTCTATATCTCGTGAACCGCTTGGCGGATGTTGGTCAAATGTTACAGGATTATTCTTTGCTGAAGCATTTTCAAATGTAATGAAACAATGGCAGCGCCACGCAATCCAAGATGGCCGCCATCCCAAAAGTGGGTCAAATTATTAACCATTTTCTCATGAACTGACAAGCCGATTTGAAGGAAACTACAAAAGTGTTCGACCACTGATTTGTTGAAATGTTGACCAATGACAACGGTCATTATTTTATTACCAAATTCAAATTGCTTTGGTTGGGAGCAATTAATATATGAAGCGTAAAAATTGCGATGGGATTCATGAATCCTTTATGGTTCCCTAGTTTGCACCTCTTCTGGCCAGAGAGCGTTCCCTGAAGTCTTCAAATGTTACAGATCTGGCCCCTTGCTATGCACCTAGTGTGTAAACTAGCAAAAATTCTACATTTCAAAGTTTCATGCCTGTCTCTGGTAAAAGTACCATCAAGCCTTACAACATCACAGGACGTACACATTCTGGTTACTTGTACGTAGTATTATGCGCACAGGCGAGGTTTGTGGGTCCGAATACATGGATAACACCTCCAACGAGCGAGCTGACAAAGATCTACCGAAGGCAGTCGAAGATGAAATGCAAGGAGAGACTCCACCTCACAGCAAAACTAGCAAATCTGAAAAGTACAATATCCCAACATGGATAGCCTACACTTCTTCTCTAGCATCAACAAAACCGTTGACTGAAGTTGCTGTTCTGCTTTTGGTAACAGCACCTGCTCATGAATATCAAACCCTGATAGTTTTGAAACATGCACATCACATCAATTGCGTAGTCACTGGTGCTGACCGGAAGACAATACTCACTCTGGATGTGGCTCTGTATGAGTGCGCCAAGAAGTTGGACATGAGCCAAGATGATTGCTTGCCATGGGTAAATGGATGCTCAGACTGGGTGAAATGCATACGGTAATGGCAGCCCTCAGCACAGTTGGCAGGACTGCGGTTTGGATGAAGCACCGACTGAGGCAGACATATATGGTCCAGCCACAACACGTCAAATCTTTGAAGATAGACACATGAAAAGCGCGCTCGAAACTAATATTACTACAGTCCATGCACTCGATGATCTTTATCTTGATGTATTCTTCAAGGAAAACCCTGACCTGAAGGACTCTTGTGTAACATGTGCACAACAGATTTACAAAAGTTGTGCAAACGCCAGTCGCGACAAAATGAACAACGAGTAGCGTTAGAGATGCTTGAATCCAGCAAGCTTCTAGAGATCATGACTCAGTTTGATCGGACAAAAGAAGTCGAAAGTCTGCACTTCAAGTTTTTGCGACGATACATGCAAATGGTAATGTTGATATACACATTCATCCGAGCCGTACGTGACGGCTTATGGGACCTCAACCTAGCTTCTCTCGATGAGCTTTGCAAAAACTGTTTTGCCCATGACCAACAAACGTATGCAAGGCTTGCTCCGCTCTATCTTGCCGAGATGAGAGCTCTCGAAACGACTGACGCAGAGATATATCAGGAGTTCGCTGCTGGAAACTTTTCATCGAACAAGAACAACATACCAGTTTGTGTCATATATAGAGATGAGAGCTCTCGAAACGACTGACGCAGAGATATATCAGGAGTTCGCTGCTGGAAACTTTTCATCGAACAAGAACATACCAGTTTGTGTCATTGGTGTTGATCACGCGCTTGAACACATCAATCGCACCATGAAAATCACTGGAGGCCTTGTGGGTATTACTCCCAACCCCATTGCACTCGAGCTGTTTCGCTATTTGGTTCTCGATCAAGGCCAGAAATCGATTTGAAAGAAACCATCGGACATCATGAGATCACCTCAATCCCACGTGTTTTTTTCGGAATGACTGGGGGAATACTACCGCGTACATACAAGGGCAGATTGATGGAAGTATTGGAAGGCACATGCGATCGGATCTTGTGAATCATCGTACGAAACGGAAGCTTCAATTGCACCGGAATCGTGCGACTCATCACACAATACGGAAGCCGATCAAGCCCCCGAGTTACCGTCCAAAGAATGTTTTACTTACTGTTTTTATAGAAACGGAAATTGGCTGTAGTTCAGTCAATGGGAAAACCATAGGTCAAGACTTGTGCGGATTGGTCTGACCACTTTGTTCTATATTGAAGCACAAAGCTAACGGTTTTGACGAGATACATCTAGATATGACGACGTTGAAAGTTCCCTGAAAGAAGTTGCACGCAAGAGCGACAGAATAACAAGCCAGGGATTGTCTCACGTTACAGATACCACACCTCTTGGAAAGGTCACAAGCAAATTACCTGGCTCAGAAATCGCTGCAACATTTTGAAAACAGTGAAAAGACATTCGTTGTCACTTCAAGAAAAGAGGATTTTGCAAACTGAATAAATGTACACCACCTGCGTATCTGACAGCTGATACAACGATCATTTTGCGTAGCATAGATTCCGTTCAACGAGGAGCTACCGAGCTTCACATTCAATCACCAGACATCGATGTCCTAGCGCTTGCCATTCGTCGGTACAACCAACTTTGTGAGGGCACGTACTTTGTCACAGGAGTTGGGAACAAAAGCCGTTAGCCCCGATTGTTCATGCTCTTGGAGTCTTGAGGACCGAAGCATTTTCGGGCTGTCATGCGTTCAGCAGAGCTGACCAGACTGGAAGATGTGCCGGAAAGGGCAAAATCAGCTGTTAGAAAACACTAAATAAGTGTTCCGCTGAAGTAACATCTGCATTTCTTGATTTGATTGCTTCCAGGAGTCTGACATCAAAGACTCCTGAATATATCGAGACAGTTGTATGCCAGCTCTACGATCCCAGAGCCAATATTACTAATGTTGGTGAATCGAGATGGAAACTCCTCACAAAGAAACAGTTAGAGGGTAAAAAATTACCAGCAAATTACCAGGCAATGGTGTGGTATCCGGATGCCGTGAACCCAGATTTACCATCACCAGGCGGGTTAAAACATGTTTCATTACAATCTAAAAGTCCACAAAATAGTACGGATAGAAAATATCATCATTCGATGACAATTAGCTTAAAAGTTAGCATTTTATTACTCGATGCTCTATTTGGCGGCCATCTTGTATTACACGTTCATGAATATGGTGTCGCTCAGAACTGATTTCTTAAATAATGTTCACTGATGTGGAACGTCTTAAAGCATATAAAGCATACATCATATGATAAGCATTATAGTTCAAAATCATTGCTTTTCAGTTATAAGTGACCATCTTGGCAGCTATCTTGAATTACCTAACCAGGCTAATTTTTAAACTTGAGATATGCAAATGGATTTTATGAACTCCACCCCAGTACTTTTGTTTATGTCACTCAATAGTAATTAGTGTAGACGATATATGTCTGTTAAATGTTGTCGGCCATCTTGGCGGCCATCTTGAATAACACGGTTTCTGTGGGATCACGTTTTGCTGACATCACACCACTACAGCGACATTGGTTACATGAAGATTTTCTGAGAGATTCCGCGTTCTCTATTCAGTTTTCCAGCTTGGCTCCCTGTGGAACATAATGCGACTGTGCGCATTTTCTCTGGGTTTTTTTTACGCAATACGGGGTATGTTCCAAAAATGTGAAAATAATATGTAAAAAATGGTCAGAAAAAATTGCAACATCGATTTTTTACATGCTAATATATTACAAAAGACAGCCCAACTAGTTGCCAACATTTATCATTCCATGTCCACGGGACTACGTAGGCGCCCTGACTAATTAGTCGAGACCCTTTCCAAATGTTCAAATAACATTATGTTGACTGTAATAAAAATTAAACATTTTGCATGGTAGCGCAATTACGGATGTTCTCTTCATGGTGTATTATTGATAAGGAGTTGATTACGGGTTTTCTCTCACAGCGAAACCCGTACAAATAATTTGCAAGATTGTAATAAAGAATTCTATTACGCATTTGCTCTGATCATTTTGTCAACTTTCAACATTATTTGTGGAGATTATTGTAAATTTTCTGAATCTTTTCCAGAGATATGACCCATCTTTTTAGATTCAAAATCACTTGGCTTGTCTCATATACTGTAGAGAAGAAATGAAGAAAACATGTTTTCTCAAAATGTGCATACTAATTGTAATTGTAGACAGCATATAAAGAGTTATAAAGTCAAATCCACCACATTTCAGTCAATTGAAAAATCTGATCATTTTCTTTATTTTTCCATAGAAGCATATGTTGCTACCACTAATTTGAACTGTCTCATCGAGACGGTTCAAATGAGTGGTGACAAAATATACTATCAAAAATAAATGAGGAAAATATATTGTTTTCCTCTCCAGATTTACCTACATGTACTACTGTAATTGTATTGAGCCTGCAATGCGTTAATCAAGTCCATCATATTTCAGAATTCTATGTGTGGCAGTGGGAGGACGAGCGAGGCCGATTGAACACCTACGACGTCCGTAATTACTCCCTCGAGCTCGAGTCTGGCCGTGACAGTACGGACGTCCCGCCTACAAGATCAGTCTGAGCGACATGGAGCAGCAGAACACCGTCACCGATCCACATGAACAATGTAAAGTCTCACATGCCAAGTGACTGGACAAATGAGGCTTATGTGATTTGTGACCAGTGTATCTCCTGATCAAATAGCACACTCCTGCAGCCTGATAGCAATCTATATTGCGTATTAGTAGCATGATGGGTGTTTCTTTGACTGAACAGGCTGATCTGGGACTACACTGGTTGCAAAACCCATAAGCCCCATTTCTCAAGTCACAGACGCATACACAGATGTAGATTGATACAGGATTAACATGATAATGTAAAATACCAGTCTATTCCAGTGAAGACACTGGTCTTGTCGGACAAGACACCCGTGGACCCGAAGTGCTCCGAGATGGTCAATGAGGCCCATGTCTACTACGAGGGCGCCGACGTCTGGGACTGCAAGCTGAACCAGGTACGACGTTTTTATATGGGCAAGCTATCGGTCCGCTGGCTTCTGCACGCTATGTATTCTAAATGTGTGGCTTTGAATGGAGAAATGGGGCTTATGGGTTTTGCGAGCAGTGTAGATCCAGATCAGTCTGTGCATCCGCACAGTCTGATCAGGATCTACACTGCTTGCCATTCCAACAATGAAACACCCCTCGTACTCCAAACAAGCGATATAAGTTATTGTGATTCTACACAGTCAATATGGTGCCATATTGCCCGGCTGAATCTGTATTCACCCAAGGCGCAGCCGAGGGGGGTTATAGCTTCAGACGGGCAATATGACTCCATATTGTCTGTGTAGCATCACAATAACTTATTTGTCATACCATAGATTCTTTATATTTCTCCAGAAATTAGTGGCTTATAAGTGCATTGGTACATGTATAACGTCATAGAATTATGGCGCCAAACGGCATGACATCATGACGTTACAAACATTACCTGATGTCATCCCGACATAAACAAGTTGAAATTTGGTACATTCTAAATTTGTACATTCCAAAATAGAATGTTTGGTTTCTTAATTATATAATTTCCAGTCTGTATGGCTATGTTTCAGAGGTGGATTCCTTACTTTTCCTCTTCGACTTGGCCTCGCTATTTTGAATTGATCTATACTATTGACAGGTAATATTGGCTCATATTAATCAAGTTGACCAATCAAAACGTAAGAAATTTATCTGCGGTATGACAAATATTGTTATCTGGCTACAGGAGTGTTATTTGATCAGGGGATACACTGGTCACCAATCCATACATCTGGGGCTGCATGCTCAACCAGGTACGACACATCTATATGGGCTGGCTATCAATCGACTGGCTATGTATTCTATATGTGTGGCTGTGACTGGAAAAATGGGGCTTATATGTTTTGCGACCTGTTTAGATCCCGATCAGCCTGTGCATAGTCTGATCAGGATCTACACTGTTCATCATTCCATCAATGACGCACCCTATTCATAATTGCTTATCACAAGCTATATATATTGTTATCAAACTACAAGACTGTGCTATTTGACCTGGAGCTACACTGGTCACCAATCCCGTAAACCCCATTTCTCCAGTAACAAGTGGTGGTTGGCTGGCAGCATGCGATGGAAAATGTAACAATCAGGATTAACCCTTACCGGAATCCCTACCGGAGACCTGGTTTCGCCCTCCAGTACATCTTTGGCATTCTTGTTTGTGAGAGTTGAATCTGGTTATACCCCTGATCACAGGTTGAAGTAACATCCCAAGGCCTATAAATACATTAAATGTACCTAAAAGTATCAATAAGTGAACAAAAAGTAAGTTAACCTTTTTTTTTACTCCCTGTTATAACACATTACCAAGGTTCCTATGTTTTTTATGGGCCGTACTCGGATGGCCTTGAGACAATGGATTCTCACAAAACAATTAACCGATTTATATCATGTTCTCCTATTGCAGAAGTTAGGCAAATGTTAGCCCCCCGCAATGATGTATTCTCCGATACGCTATGTCAACACGTTTTCGAGCTATGGATTATTTTGTTCCAACAAAGTTCCGCATTTGTCTCTAGTAAGAAGACATAGAGCACATTTATTTCTTTGACTTTCCCGGTGACGCGTCAGCTGGTACAATTGCATGGCTTTGCTTACAAGGTAAACAGGTGACTGGCTGGTAACCAGTCAGTGTAACATGACGCTTACGTATGACACTCCAAGAATCTTAACCACTCATAAGCTTAGCGATTACGTCATTGGGAAAACCCATCAACAATTAGACAGTATGGCTTCGAGAAATGATAGAAATGTTGGTGCGCTTGAATTGTCTGTCGTGACGCATTGGACTGGTATAAATGTAGGTTTGATCAAATGTTCGATTGGAAACATGTTGTTTCGATGCAAACTGTTTCTTAACGGGCCCGGACGACGTAAAAGTGTAGTTTAAAGCAGATGTTTGCGCCGTCATATAGTAATATAGGCCCAAAATATGTTACCGAAGTATAACGACTAAAGATAAATGCGGAATTTTGTTGAACAAAATAATCTCTAGCTGGAAAACCTGTTGACATAGCGCATCGGGGAATATATAGTTGCGGAGGGCTAACATTTGCCTAACTTCTGCAATTGGCGGAAATTATATAAATCGCTTGACTGTTTCGTGAGAGTCTGTTGTCTCGAGGCCGTCCGAGTACGGACCATTAAAAACATAGGCACCTTTTATTGTGTTCTAACAGGGAGTAAATTTGCCTAACTTTCAGCTGATTTTTTCCCACTTATTGATACTTTTAGGTATATTTAATGTATTTATAGACCTTGGTCCGTTACTTCAACCTGTGCCCCTGATTAGAGTAATTCGATTATTCATAATCCTATAACTTTTAGGTTATTCTAAATTCAGGTTTGTATATATACATGTAAAACTTTTTTCGATGTAAGGATTACGTTCTGAACCTGTTGGCCCGGCCTTAAATGACCTGCTGTTGATAGGCCGTTAAACACCAATAATTCAATCAATCTCCAGTCACAGCCACTTGACCTTAGTTGTTTCCGGGACATTAAACACATTCACTTTTCACTTGTAGACGTACTTGGACAACAACAACAACAAGTTCTACTTCATCCAGTTGCTGGAGATGAACGATGTGAAGCACTACAAGGTCTGGTTCCACTGGGGCCGCGTCAGCTACGACGGCCAGAACAAACTCGTGCCCTGTGGGGACGACCTCGCCGCCGCCAAGAAGGAATTCACGAAAAAGTGAGTCTCGTACACTACACCCCCACATAATTTACAGTTTGTTTGTTTGTTTGTTGGGATTTAACGGCCTATCAACAGCTAATGTCATTTAAGGCCGGGTCAATGGGTTTAGTACTAAATCCCATATATTACCTGTACAAGTACATGCATATGTTCAAGTACATGTACAAATGGTGAGGGGGGGAATCCCAAAATCAGAACTGAATATTTACAATAAAAAAACTATATATTCAGCCCTGAAAGCAGAATAATCCTGATCTGATGCCAGGTCCTCGCCACACCAGAATCACTTGGCCCCCTCCCAAAAGCATTAGGATCTGTAATAATCTTACTGCTTTTATAATGGGCAATAACCCAATTCAACTCCCAGGTAACAAAAGAGCCAAAGATAAAAACGTACCCGAGGGCCAAACCAGGCAAATTGTGATTCCTATAAGGAAGAACCCTTACCGTTAATTTACGCCGTCACATTCGACCGACCAACCACCCACTATCATAATTTACAGAAAATATCACAGTTTCTGTATATAGTTTTTGCCACGCCCGCTTGCGGACAGCGCTATGTAGTCAGCACATTGGCGTACGTAAAGTTTTTGGTTACTGTTTTTAGTTAAAGTTTTTGGTTAATGTTTTTGGTGAAAGTTTTTCGGTATACTATCAAAGCCTCGGCGGGTGCAATATGCGGGCCGCAGCTATCTAGTTATGAAAAATCACACATGTTCTTAGGTACAAAATCACACGGCTTGTCTTATTTGTGGCCAGTCTAGATACTGATCTACTAACACTCCTGCAGTGTGATGGGAAACTCTTCTGTTGTTAGACACATGCGGATGGAAGTCTGATCGAGGACTACACCGGTCAGAAATGTCATAAAATTTATCTAATTGCAGCCACATATTTTCCCATGTCTATTCAGGTTAATGCAAAATTTCATCTCACACAGATCAATGTTTTTTATCAGATTCCTCAACAAGACCATGAATGACTGGGCAAACAGAAAGAACTTCAGGAAATATATTGGGAAATATGATCTGCTGAAAATAGATTCCAGTGCCAAGGTATGCATGTCAGGCAACCAGCTGTGCATTGGTGTAGCGCAAGCTGGCCAATCACAATATTTTGTGCAATGTATTGATTCTGATACAATGTAACACTGACTTGCTCATGCACTGTTGATTTTAGCTCCAGCTAGTCACAAAATGAAATCAGAAGTGGCATGTCGTTGTGTGCCACTCTAGTTCTTGAAAACTGTTGTCGCGACATGTAACCACGGCTGCATGCTTTAACAGCCAAAATAGCTTCAACTGGGTTTCAAAGTAGTGTCTTGTGATAGCAACCAATGAAACTTTCTGGAGTTTTTTTCAAGCAAAAAATATAAATTAAGCAGATTGCTTAATCGACACTAGCACAGCTCAGCATCGACCAATCAAATTTCTTTACACTCATTGTAAACCATCATAGTCTCAACATGTTTAGTCTAAATCTACAGATCGAGCACAGCTCACCGTCGATCAATCAATCGTCCTGTCTCGAGCATGAGATTGTCTCAGAATGCTTAACACTCATTATTGTCTGGGGTCTCTGTCATGTTCTCAAAATGCTTGCCCGTCTCTATATGACCTTAGCTGTTGCTGGGAAGTTAAACCCATTCACTTTCACTGTACTTTTCTCAAAATGCTTGAAGACGCCGGACTCGCAGCTGGACAAGCGGTTACAGTCGCTGGTGGAACTGATCTTTAACGTGAAGTCCATGGAGAAGGCGGTCGTAGAGATGCAGTATGACACCAAGAAGGCTCCACTCGGTACATTGAATTGACTCCCCAACTCACTTATAATGTTGCATCCCTTTCACCCCTAAGTAACTGAAATGGATTTTGATATGTTAATTTTGCAACCAAAATCCAACAGTCACAAAATGATTTTCAGACTAGTCCATTTATGAAAAGGGGGTATTTTTTGTTCTCAAAAATATGAAAATTACTTTCAAAAAAGTTCAGATGCTGATGAGACGGCTCATTACGAGCTGGCTCATCTGGATCTGCAGTTTGCATAAACCGCTATAGCGGGCTTTAAATGATTAAACATCATTTGGGCTGCTGTCTTAGAAAAGTACAAATTTACGACGTTTTTAACTGGCCTATTCCCAGACCGGTCTGTGCATCTACACCGTCTAATCAGGGACTATACTGGTCACCATTCCATCGACTGACCATGGTGTATACGCCTGAATTGCAGTTTTGCTCAATCTATGATTATATGAGCAGATATGTGGCTGTGACATAATATATGGGGCTTATGGGTTTTGCGAGCCACGTAGATCCAGATCAGAATGTGCATCTGCACAGTCTAATCAGGATCTGGACGGTTCGCCCTTCTGTCAATGAAGCATCTGCCATGCTTCTAACAAGCAATATAGATTGTTATCAAACATTAGGAGTGTGCTATTTGATCAGGAACTACACTGGTCACAAATCCCATAAGCCCCATTTCACAGTCACATGCGACACACCATGTGATTTTGTACCTTCGGACATCTGCTTAATGTCATGAAATACGTTTACAAAATTTACAATATTTTCCGTAAATCGGGTCAAAAGATGACAAAATTTTCCGAGTACCGGTACATGTGCTTTATTTATGAAAAATATTGTATATTTTGTACACATATTTAATGAAATTATGCAGATGTCCGAAGGTACAAAATCACATGGTGTGTCACATATGATGATCACAAGTCTCCTATTAAAGGTCCTTTGTCTCTGTCTATGTTTTTCTCGCTAGGCACACTAACCACAGACCAGACAAAGTACATGCATGCGCTTTATTTATGAAAAATATTGTAAATTTTGTACACATATTTAATGAAATTATGCAGATTTCCGAAGGTGACATAATATATGGGGCTTATGGGTTTTGCGAGCCACGTAGATCCAGATCAGAATGTGCATCTGCACCGTCTAATCAGGATCTGGACGGTTCGCCCTTCTGTCAATGAAGCATCTGCCATGTTTCTAACAAGCAATATAGATTGTTATCAAACATTAGGAGTGTGCTATTTGATCAGGAACTACACTGGTCACAAATCCCATAAGCCCCATTTCACATGCGACACACCATGTGATTTTGTACCTTCGGACATCTGCTTAATGTCATGAAATACGTTTTAAATACAAAATTTACAATATTTTCCGTAAATCGGGTCAAAAGATGACAAAATTTTCCGAGTACCGGTACATGCGCTTTATTTATGAAAAATATTGTAAATTTTGTACACATATTTAATGAAATTATGCAGATGTCCGAAGGTACAAAATCACATGGCGTGTCACATATGATGATCACAAGTCTCCTATTAAAGGTCCTTTGTCTCTGTCTATGTTTTTCTCGCTAGGCACACTAACCACAGACCAGACAAAGTACATGCATGCGCTTTATTTATGAAAAATATTGTAAATTTTGTACACATATTTAATGAAATTATGCAGATTTCCGAAGGTACCAAATCACAAATCTTCTATTAAAGGTCCTTTATCTCGGTCTATGTTTTTCTCGCCAGGCACACTAACCACAGACCAGATAAAGGCTGGATATGCGGCGTTAAAGAAGATTGACGCTTTAATAGAGCAAAATGACTTCGGCTCTGCCTTAACCGAGGCCTGCAATGAATTTTACACAAGAATACCTCATGCTTGTGGGTATGTTTCTTTTAATAATATTATAGTGGAGAGGCACTTTGAAGAGAAGTGGCTTAAAAACGACTTCTGTTCAACCCAAGAGAGCAAAAGCAAAGACTATGCTTGATTGATACATCACACCTTCCTGAACATGAATCCGGTGTCAGTCAATCAAATTAGGTGGGATAAGGTCACTTTTGGGGTAATTAAGTGCAAAGAGGTCAAACGAGTTCAAAAACATATTTTATATTAGTAGATGTCCGGACATGTACGTGTATATCATGCATGAAATATCACATAAAGTTGTTTGAATTGTTGAGTATTCTTCATTAGGATATATATGAAACGATTCGGTTTTATGGTGGTTCAAATCGTTGTGTATTTTGCGATTTTCAAGATGGCCACCAGGTATCAACTTTTTGTCTTAAATACATTCTGACTTGATTATTATATGACATTTTGTACTTACAGTATGCGTTTACATACATAGAAATACGTTTAGATAACTTATGAACACAATTGACCACGGACAAATTCATATAAATACAAGATGGCCGCCAAATATTCATCCAGAGGTGCAGTAAATGTTTGTGGAATAACAAAAATAAATGGCTACACTTGTATGCACTTTAATATTTCAGTTGTTTGCCTTTTTTGTTGTTATTGCCTGTGTTATTTACAAACATGAATGAGTCTATGTAATATACTTATTATTTGACCATGTTGGGATATTCAAGATAGCCGCTAAGTATCGCTTAAGCTCTTAGGCGCTGTTGGTCGATAATCTAGTAAAGAAATGGAACATACTTGGAAATCATATTTGTAATATTTTAAAAATGCGAGACTTGTGTTCGAAACTGTACCAAATGATCTTTCGCCGCAAACAAATTGACTGCTTTTCTGAGGGCGGCGGGTGACTTATAAAAAGCACCGCCTCTCACAATCAGTTAAGGAGGCTCTTGCGACAAATATTGAAAAATACTCGCAATTGAAGTACAAATTGCGCGCCACAATAAAAATTCAGTAACCGGATCAGATGTGTTCAATTAATTTTTTACAAAGTTACCCCACCCACCTATTTTTGGCCAGAAATTTCAACACGACTGAATTTGTCGGAATTGTTTTCACGAAAACATGAGGCACAGATACTTTGTTATGTCTTGTTCTATCACTTGTAACACCACACCATTTCCTGAAAATGATTCCAAAGCGGGGTCATAACCACCTCAAATTTTCGCAAGATGTCAAAATCAACCGGAGCTAACATTCAGTTTCGTAGAATTATCAAATACTCTAAAAAATACACCTAGTCAAGCCTCCCAAAGTCAAGAAATATTCATAAACCTATTTTTCTAGACATACTGGTGTAACTTGCAGGGTCGGTAGTGAAGTATACCAAGGGCATATCAAAGATGGCCGCCAACATGGATACAATTCTGACACGTCTGTATTAAGTAGGGTAGTCATCAACGACATAGCATATGCTACACCCTAAAATCAAAGTTTCAGTGTTTCCGCTGACAACATAAAGAATAATATTTTTTTATGACGCCATTTTGGTTACCAAGATTGCTACTATATTGCGTAGTTTTATAATATGAGCTATCAACAAAATATTGGTGCAATTCATGGACAACAATAGTTTCTAGCTGTAACATGGTAATGGATAGTAAACGACTACATAGTCACGATCTTGGATTTAAAGTGGAACATACTTCTGAATACATGTTGAGAATGTCAATGGAGACAGGAACGTATTTAAAATTACAGCTAGGTATTCATGCATTTCAGTGAATCCATATAATGCTCGTGTCTAATACCTGTATTCGGATAGAAATAAAATACAGTGGCAGGTTGGGAGCATGTGAATTTTAATTGAACGATGGGGTTAATTCTTGCCGGGGAGCGCAATATACATGGATTGGCCCTTATTCGCATGTTCAGCTTTCTTGTGGGCGAGAGTTGAACCCGGCTAACCCCGTTATAAGAGTAATATGACCAGTGCTAATCCTACTACGTTTTTGGTGAGACGGGGGTGCTAAGTTACTATAGTGTGGTAAAGACCTGACAGTAGATCTGGTTTGTCTAATGTCAAGGCTGGATAGAAATTGAATTAAACCGCTTAGAAATCTATCATTTTATCTATAACATGACCATGCACATCAATGTTGCATGTTATTATTGTAAGAGGTCCGTCACCAGGGTATCGGTGCGGTCCGACGACCCCCTACCCCATCTCCCTCGTCATGCATTGATGTCCACTGTTTCAATCACTAAAATAAGAATTATTTTCAATATGTAGTCATTTATAAGATTGATGCAAGCAGGAGAGTCGTATTATGTGCTATTAGTAGGTTAGTGCAGTGAATGGGAAAAAATATCTGGCAAGGCTCAGGAAATGGGATGGGCGAGGCTCTGCCGAGCACATCCCATTTCCGTGCCGCGCCAGATATTTTTTCCCATTCACGGCACTAATCTACTATTCTATTTATCCCGTCAACACCTACAAATGGCTGTAAAATGCTAAAATTGTATTGACTGGATATCAAAAATGTTTCACGGCACCGTGTTTCACGGCACATACGCACTGTGTTGACGGGATAAATTTCCATTTATCAGCGATGATTAAAAATGCAGTCATGCGAAAAGCTTTGCTGAAATATAATATGCTGATCTGCCTTAGAGAGACATATATGGGACAATTATTAAATAGTACAGTATAATTTAAATGTATGTATATGGGTATATCCAGTCGTGTATGTATGGATATTCACGGAAACAGAAATTGTAATAAATACTATTTGATAATTGTTGTATTTTACATTAATTGTTTTAATAGCATGTTCTATCTTGGTTATACTTAAGTTTAAAGTGATTGAAATGTTATGTTACTTAGCCTCACATGAGCATATAACAGTTCAATAGCTGACTGTAATGCGCACAAGGCCGGGCTATAGCAGATATATATGTATATATATATGGAATTATAGTGCAATTTACAATGTATATGATAACGAAGACTCAATAAAATACAATATATGTAAAACATATACATTGTACATATATTTTAAAATTCTGACCTTATAACGAGTGTAACCTAATTCGATCATCACCAAGTGTATTATCAGCGAACTACTAGTCTGAACACATGTGAATTTGTCCTATAAAGAAATTTAAAAGTAAGTGAAAAGAAAAGCGCTAGTACCACAATATACTAAAATAGCCTAAATGAGGCGATCATTTTGAATAAACAAGTTACAAATCAAGTGTTTCCAACTTACTGATTTAACAGCCTAACAGAATGATGAAGTATACATAAGTATATATAAAGTAAAAGTAAATATTATATCGAATAATTTTCAAGATTTTGGAAAATATGGCGGCCATTTTGAATTATTTAAGAAGAGCGTAAATATCTAGCATCTATATTTTTAATATCATATATCAGATGAAAAGCAAACTAATATGTTCCTATCTAGATCAGTTCCAAGATATGGTCCATCACAGTGTAGATAATGCTGCCTGATCTTGATGAATATTTGGCGTCCATCTTGGATTCATATGGATTTGATAGCGTCCATCTATGTTTAAAATGAATACAATGTGTTTCTGCGTCCGTCCAATCAAGATCCAAGTGCCTGTTTGTTTTCATTCATCAAAAAAGTACACATTTCAGGCTAAATATTGATGCCTGTCAGCCATCTTGAATATGTTGATACTCTCAACGATAGACATCCCAGCAACCCGAATCACTTTGTATATGCCCCATAAAACAATAATCACAAATAAAACAGACTTTATCGGATTTATTTGTAATGTTATGCAAGTACATATTGTATTATGAAAATTGAGTGAGTAGTTGTACACTCATTTGACCCATTTGCACTTAATGACCGCAAAAAATGCACCCCCCCTAGCTACTATTATGCTGCATTTGCAATGTCAAAGATGAATGTTAACATGTTAATGACTTATGAACCAATATTTTGTATGTTTTTCTGGAAGTTGTGTGGTGCAATTAAAAATAAAACACTCATAAAATGTCCTCATTGATACAATAACATTAAATATGTTGAATATGTCTACCGAAAGTACATGTTATCCGTGGCTACATGTATAAATATTGATTAACGCCAGTATTTTACCTTGTTGATTTCAACCCTTACAATGCTGAATTAAATTTTGTCGTCTGCTGATCATTATTTATTTTCCATTTTCATCATCAAAAAATAGTTTGTCAGCAATTTAGAATCATTTCCAATGAAAATGATTCTAAGGTGCTGCCAAACCATGTTTTTATTGAGAAAAATGACAAAATTCGAAACAACAGCAGACGATAATTTTCGTTTAAGGGTTAATAACTACCAAATATTGGATTCATTTTAAAAATTATACTTTATGTTAATAATTTCCCTCCAGGATGCGTCCGCCCAGTACAATCGAGACAAAGGAAGAAGTGAAGACGAAGATAGAACTATTAAAGGTAGGCTGCAGTCAGTAACCCTCACACCCTATTCCAATGCAATGGACTATTTTGTTAACAAAATATGCAGATCCAGATGAGATGGCACATTACGACCAGTACGATACAAGTCTGTATTGTTGAAAGAATATTGTCTGCATATTTTCATGTTGCACCATGATAGCCTGACAACTGTGTATACAGTTAGTCCTGTCCCTGCTTATAACCCCGCATACATTTCATCCGCAAGAGAATTTGAAACTTGATTTGAGTCATTGGACCATTTATCTTCAACAATCACACAGGTGCTTCTGCGAAACCGGCTGCGAGAATCCGCCAGGGGAGCAAATCCAAGATGGCCGCCAGAAAACGTATTGCAAATGTAAATATCAAACTACACAGCATATAAGTGTGTAAAATACATCGTTTTATAGGTTTTAGGGTGTGGGGAATCCGTTTCCGACATCGTATTCATGATTAGAGGTCACGTTCACAATATCAAGTTCCAAAATGGCCGCCAGCCACCTATTGTAAATCCAGATTTTGATCCATACGCTGTAAAAGTAAGTGGATTGCATTGTTTTATATGTGTGTTGGCGTGGGAAATCCATTTGTGGCATCTACTTCGTGATTGGATGTCAATGTCACATGCAAAGGTTAAGGTCAAAGAAAAAAAGCATTTAAAAACGGATGACTTCAAATTATGTTATTGTACAACTTATTATCAGGCTGCTGACACATTGTTCACCAATGAAATTGTACACAGCACTCCAAAAAATAGTAAATAATACAGTTAAACATGTAGTACAGGCCCCCGGTCTTTACTAAATGGTGCCGATATGAATACATGTCTTAAGCAGCCACTGTGCCAGTACCGTTGCAGTATCACTAACTATACGTAAATATGTGTCTCCTGTTAAGCATCCATTTGATTTGAAAGGCAGATGTGTTGCATCATATTGTGGATGTTTCAGATATGTTTAACCTTAGCTCCATAATGGTTCGAAATAATACATGGAATATATGCCAGCAATCAGACCCGAGAAAGGTGCAAATGAGGTATCTGTGCATGTGTTTATCTATTTGTACAGATCGGCTCAACAACCTTCTTGTGACAGTAGATCACACACATAACATCTGCTGCTTTGCATGAACATCGCTTCGAATTGCATTTTCCACTACAGCCACAAGTGGTAAGGATTTTGGAGGGGACTGGTTTTAGCGATTTAAGTGGCAGTAAGCTCCCATTGCGGCTGATCCAACCATACTCAAGAGGGTCGAGCTGGTTGGTATCAGCTAGTAAAGTGAGAGCATTGCGGATCACATAAAATGACCTCTTTAGATGTCCTCGGATGACACTTGTTGTGGGTGGTAGCCCCTCTAACCCTACCACTGAATGCCTGTGGACGTCAAGTCGTAATTGGTCAAATGTAGTTGCAGTGGTTTTGCTTGTGGCACCGGCCCATACACGGACGAGATATAGTTCTGCCTGATGTAGCTCCGCTTCAGAGAGCACGGGATACTCGCCGAAGCTGGAGAGAAGCATTGCCGGTCTGCATACGAGTGCGGCATGCTTTGTGCCAACTTTGCTGAGTGCATCGTCTCCAGTCGTGACATGTGCCTTGATGAGTACACGGCATAATTCCTCTCCTAGTTTGAGGTGCATGACATGAAGCGGAATCATCCGTCGCTTCTCCCCAGTCCCGTACTGAACCCAAAGCTCCTGCAAACCACCCTCTTTGAACAAGCTAATGTAGCGCAGGAGAAGAATTACAGTATCTGTGTCATTAGACACTACGATCGCTTTCTCACAGCCCCTCCCGACTGCCCAGTGCACGTGAGCTATTATGCGACTGTCTGCCTCCTCCTGCCAGTTGTTTAGAGCAGCCAGATCACTCGCAGGTGATCCAGCCAACTTCAGTCTCGCAGACGTTAACTCTTCATTGACCACCATTCCACTCAATACCACGTCATGCATATCCCGTTCCGCCACATCCCGCGCCAGTAGCTGAAGGTTCTGTTTGTTGAGACTAGATGCCCAAAACTTGTCTAACTGGTGTGGAATAGGCACAGACTCATCCACGATGGCCAAATCGACAGCGATATCATCACCAGCTCTATGGTTCTGCTCGCCATCCTTGATGCTCAATTCATTGTAGCTATCGAATACTATGTGCGTCATTTCCAGTGTTGGACATACTCGACGGGCACTCTTCAGAACTTCTTGTATGACTCCACCAAAATGTGCAGACAAAGACCGGAGATTGGGAAACTGTCTGATTTTTGACATAAAGTCAAGACATGTGTTGCTAGTGGACTGTCTTTTGTGAATTGGTAATCATTTGAGGTAAGATTATTTTCAAGCTCAGTGACCAACTTTGCCTTATCAGGCTTTGTTGTGATGTCGCCCACAAATAGTTGGCTAGATTGCAGAAGGTCATGCGAATACAGCTCTTCTGGCGACATTCCGCGAAGTGTAGCGATTTCTGCCTCCCTCTGTGCAGATGCGATATCCTGTGCGGAAACGGCAGTCCTGGTTGGAACCGTATTGGTTTTCGTTGTACATTGTGAGTCAAAGGCAGGGAGATTCACCTTAGATATGGTGACGCTGAGTTTCTTAGACCTGACCACGTACCGCTCATCGCGAAATTTCCGGTACGCTATGTCACCGTTCTCCAGTGCCTTCAGAAGTCTCACCTTAAAGATGTCATTGACAATGTGCTTTGTCACGATATTGTAGAGTGGAACGTGTGGTGCCAGAACAATGAAGGGGTTTTCCCGGGCCTTCACAAACTCTAGTAATCGTGTCACATTTCGGTCAAATATCAAACCCTTTCGGCCACCGAGCTCATGCTGTATTGTCGTTTCCAGATGATCCATGAGTCGAGCATTGGTGAGTAACTGGAGAAGATTGCTGATCGCGAGGATTTCATGAAACAGAAGCCCAAACTCGGCCACAACAGCAGCATCTCCAGCGCTCCCAACAATCACGTGTCCACCTGGACCCTGCGAGAATCTGTTCTGCGACTGCTCCAGCTTCATATCCCCTGCCACGGCAGCAAATACCGCACCCGGTCGGTCTTTCACAACAAACTGGCCCATACAGAACCGGCGGTAGAGTGTGGGATAGGTGACCTCCAGAACCTGAATCCTCTCCAAGTACCATGATGCGTACCGCAGATAATTGATAGCATCAAATTCACGTAGGATGGCCATTGAAGCCTTCACTGTTCCGACATGCAGCTGCCAGTTACCATCACGGTCTGCTACAATCAGCTGCTTGATTATTGCAACAATCTTCTGAAAATTCACGAAGTAATGGCATAATTCCGATTTCTCCTGGCACCCTTGGACAAATGTGTTGAATTGTTGACGGAGATCGGCAGCATCAGCAGATACCTGCTCAAACTTTGGGACAGACCCCTCCCGCCTCTTTGTTTGCAACACATCCTTGAGCTGAATGGCAGACTGGACAAATGGTACAGACGTGGGATCATTGTACTGCCAGAATGCATTCCACATGAGAGATTCAAGAACCTCTGATACGATCAGCATTCCTGTTAATGACCTGACGTAGTGGCCACCAGAGAGCACAGTTGAAACTGTTTTCGGTCCGAAAACTTCACTTTCAATAAGGGCATCGCTCATTCCACTGCCACTAAGATACCTCCCTGCACACCGCAAAAGTACCTTAACAAAGTGAAACATTCCTAACATTGGAAAAAGGTCGTCGAAAGTGCCCGGCTCATTCATGACTATATCAACAACAATGTGATATACACCCTCATCAGAAAACTATGGCCATAGTATCTTGATTCAACTGGCGCCGGGATGCTTGGAAATTGGTCAGTGCCTTGCGGACAGTGGCATATTCTGTCACAGGTGAGGGGATAACAGGAAGAAACCCAACTCTCATCAGTGGCACGTTTGCTGTTGTGATCAGTGCATGAATTCCACCCCAAGGAGGAAGCTCGCCAGGAGCAGCAGCAGAGTATGGGAGTCCACAGCGAATGAGTGATATGACAAATTCGGTATTGGCTGACTGCTCTACAGCTTTCTCAGCATCCGATATAATGTCCACGTCAATGTTATCTACAAGCCTAAAGTTGGGTGGTAAGGTAGGCTTCATCACGGGTTTGTTTTTGTGGTGAGAGGGTACAATTTGACAGGGAAGTTTTTCTTTTGACGGACGTGCGAATTTCGAGAGATTCGTGCTTGATACAAAAGGCTTTGACTTGGCTGGCGAAGTGGTCTCCTGGTATAGAGCCTGTGCTGTATAATGTTTGCCTTGTGTACCTGAAATGGATGAATTATCTTCGAAATCTTCATTGTCAAAGGCGCCAAATGCCCAGCCGTCGTCGGAAAAATGGCTTGGAATGGGCACCCCAGTGACCTCCGATGACTGTATTGTGTAAGCACACATGAGACACCTTGATCGCTTCACTTCATTGTAGCTAGACGAGGTACCTACTCTGTTCAGTGTTGTCAGTATCTCCCTGCTGCGTGTCTTCCCATACATGTATTGTCCTAGCATTGTGCGGAGTGGGGTTTTCCTCCGGCCGTGGTGAATATGGTTATATGTCATCTGGAAATGACAATTGAGTTTGGAATGGCGATTTTTCAAAGCCCATCTATCCTCTTCGTCAAACAAAGTGTCTTCACCATCATCACAGAATGCATGTTCTTCCTCATCTGGCATTTGCATCATTTCCATTTTGGCCATCATTGATTTGGGAATGTCATATAATGCTGAATAGAATGTCAGCCATTCGTCAGGGATTATCGTGTTTTCCCAGGAATGCTTAAGTTCTTCAGCGTCACAGAACTTGTCGTCCAGACCATAATCGACTTGTTTAGCGGCTTTGTTCAATGATTCACCAACGTGTCTAACAGCGTCAAGATTTTTAATAGCTAAGTCCGCGGCTGTGATGTTGGATGAAAAAACAAGTTCGGATTCATTTCGCCTAGGATTTGGAGCAAATTGAATTTTGCCACCATAGTGGTCTTCGAGTAACTTTTTAACATCGCGGTTGTATATTATGAAATCAAGAGTGTCATCTAAATGATACATACAACTAGTGATGTCCTTCACAGTAAACCCATACCCTTCTTGCAACAGAGGGTCAATGTGCTCTAAGGCCTGCAAAAACAAAGTATGTTTGACCGCAGAATTCGAATTGCATTCGTCAATAGGTATACTACTAGAGGACTGTACATCTTGCTCATATGTATGCAAGTAACGTCTGATACAAATTGCATGACAATACAAATCTGATGCAAACACATCCTCAACACTGCTTAGCTCCGCGACTCTACAGAATACCTCATCTTTCAGATGTTTAGTAGCAGTCAGAAAATTTTGCGCTGCAACTCGCTCACTAATTCTGAATTTGTCTCGCAACGATACACGGTTTACTTGAACCCTATCACTGCCACACACAACACATTTCAGCAGTGTTGGATCTCTCTCACAACTCGCTGCTTCCCTCGGTGTGACAGAGCTGCGACGCATCATGGGTTGTGTACATTCGTCTTCTATCTGTTCCATTTCAGTGTCTACATGCTGAGCAACAGCTTCAGCCTGTTCAATTGCTTTCAGTTTTTGCATATGTGTATACCACTTGAAGCACTTGTTAGTGTTGTGGTACACATATGCTGTGCCTCCACCCCTCTGCTATTCTCAGTCTTTTGCTGATTACATCTTTCCTGATTGACGCAGCACGCTTCATACTCTCTCGACCAGCTTCTTTTGGTTGTGTTGTTTTATGCTTATCACCCAATTCTTGGCAGATGATGCATTTCGTGGGATCAAACTCTGTTGAGATACCCGGTGTCAGTAGAACCCCAACATGTTCACACACAGGAGTAGACTGCTGGCTCCTGCCCTCCGCCATTCTCGTACAGTCTGTGTATAGTATACGACAAACTGACAACAACGTATACAACTACATATATTATATATAAACACTCTTTGAATTCAATACTCGTTATGAAAATGTGTAGCAATGCTGCTAAGTTGACAGTCAGAAACCAACTGTAACGTGCAACATTCAGCTGCAATCGGTATAGGCCAACGCAATGCTGGATTGGTGTGTTACATATTAACAGCGCGGTACTTTAAATTAATGGACATACGATACACGCCGTGATTGGAAAGTGGCGCGAAAGATCAATACAACGCTGTGATTTTATTTCAATATTAACAACACTGGTTTATATGATGTATTAAAGTGACAGATATATCATCTACGATATACAGTCGAACATCCACGAACAGCCACCTCTCTACAACGGCCACCTCTATTTAACAGCCACAATTCTAAGATCCAACGTGATGAATTACCAGAGCCACAATGAATGTGCGTAATTTGATCAACATTGTGGGGGATTTTTGTGTATTATTCACCAAAACTGGCAAGATGTTTATAAAAGTACGCACCTTAACTGTAGCTCTGAATTACTATATGAGTTTCCTCTCTGTAACAGCCACCTCTGTACAACAGCCAGTTTGAGGTTTTCCATGAATTGCTGTTGTAGAGAGGTTAGTTTTGTACATGTACAAGGCGATGGGTAGGGACCGTGAGGTGACGGGCTGTGTATGTGGCGGAAGGGGGTCTGAATCTGGAATTTGTGTCTGGGGTTTTGGTGATTTTCGACCTTGATCTTGTGAACGTGACCTTTAACAACGAATACGATGTCAGAAACGGATTCCCCACACCATAAAACCTATAAAACGATGTGTTTCACAAACTAATATGATGTGTAGTTTGATATTTACATTTGCAATACGTTTTCTGGCGGCCATCTTGGATTTGCTCTTCTGGTGCGTTCTCGCAGCCGGTTTCGCAAAAGCACCTCCGTGATTTTTGAAGATAAATGGTCCAATAACTCAAATCAAGTTTCAAAATCTCTTGCGGATGAAATGTATACGGGGTTTTAGGCAGGGCCTGGACTAAGTAGTTGAGGGGACAAAATAGGTTATGCGACTAGATCTACAGTGTACGTTTCCACTTACTTACGGTTGAAAGGGTTAAAATCGCCCCAAATGGCGGCCATTTGGGCTAACAATCATTTGTTGTTGTAGGCGCTGGGTGACATCCAGATTGCCATCAAGATGTTTAAGGAGGGCGATATGACTGAGAACCAAATGGATATACTCTATCGCTCACTCAAGTGTGACCTGGTTCCGTTGGACCACAGAAACGAAGAATTTAAGGTACCACCTGCCTTATTGAATCGCATGGCTTATGGCTGTGAGCCGGCTCATCTAAATCGACAGTGGTTAAATTATATCATTCCTTATTTCTCCATACAATATGGATGTTAACCATTCCTTTGAACTGTCTTGTCATAAAATATACTGTCATTGAAAAGGGAAGACAGTAAGGAAGCTGTGTTCGAACCTGTGTTGTCGGCTACTTTTCATATTTTTCATTTTTTCTTAGCAAAGAGCTGTATTGGTAGCACATGAGAACTGTCTCCATGGTGACGATTTTCATGACGACAGCAGACGACAAAAATTTAATTCAGCTGAACCTTTTATGTTGGTGGACAGTGTTTAAAATTTTTGCATAATACAGGTAATTCTCGTTATCTCGAAGTTGACCGGACTGAGCAAAATATATCGACATATCCGGACTTCGAGATCAAAATTTGCCAAATTTAGCGACCATTCTCGAAAAAATCCGAACAGAATCGCATAAAAAATACCGACTTTACTTTACTTCCGGGTTTTCATACATCACGCACTTCCTTTTTACGAAACGCGCATGCGTTCTTTCTAAATATATCGCATATGCACTACACAATTTCCGGTACACAACATTTGTTTTGCAAATCATACCCAATACACATCAAGGAATAATCGTTACATCTAAATGTCAACGCTCGCCGTCTCTTCTGACGATTTTATTATTCAATCGCAAAATGCAAGACACATGTTTCGTCCCCAAACGACGTCGGACCTAGACTCGTCAGCCACAAACAAATTCGGCCCAAGTCAAATCAATCGGCGTTTAGAAATGTCAAGTTCAATTCACTTGATTGCCACACCGTTTATTTCATCTTCATGTTAAAGCGATCCGATGTCACATCTAGGTCTGTGATCAGACTTGGCGGTGACAGGTGCTTATTTTTCACATTGAGTTATCAGAATACAAATGTGAAGGAAACATGCTATCGGGACTCGATTTCCACCTCGACATAAACGAAATATCGACATATCCGATATCGATTTATCGGGAGTATAATACATGATCTAAGGGAATTCGGCCGGGACCCCGGACGTATATCAAGATAAGCAGGTTTATCGAGATAAGCGATATCGAGATAAAGAGAATCAGCTGTAATATGTTTTCAATTGATTTAAAAATATTGTGTCAACTGCCGACAACATTTATAATGTTGTGTAAAATATCTTCACTATCGCTGGATATTTTCCGTATATCATGTCGGAAGTTGACGAAAATCTCAGAGCACATGCGCAATTCAATTCCACATGTGCTCTGAAATTTTCGTCATCTTACAAATATGCGTGGCCAGATGGTGCAGACGTACCTCCATAACACGCACTCGACCACCCACGACGCCTACACGATGCAGCTACTCGACGTGTACAAAGTCGCGAAACACGGTGAGGACGCCAAGTTCAACGACTGTGGAAACAGGTAACCTCTACTGTCTGTGCCATGTTTTCCTGTGACCTACCTTTGACCATTAAACACACCCTCCTCAAAATGTTTTATTAGTTATATTTCGTCAATTATTGATTTTATTTTTGAAAAAACAACCACAGCTTTTGTATGGGATTTTAGCATGGGGTTATAAGTTTCTTAATAATTTTTGGGCTTGTGGACCGGTTTTCAAGTCAGCTTTTATTCATTTAGTTCGATCATTTCCAATTATATTGACAGGTCCAGGAGCCAATTTCCAAAATATATCTTCCTCTGATCTTACCTCTTATACGTCGCCGTTTTTCACCGATATTGAATAGAAAGAAGTGCAGTATTTTGCATACATAACTTGCGGATGGTCACTATAACTTTGTGTTTATATATATATCGCTTTGCATGCTAGCGGTGAAAATAACAGCCACAACAACAGTATTTTTCTTATTTCTCTGTAAATATGTAATGAAATTTCTGGAATCGATTCTAATGAAATTCCAAGATATATTCGTGATAATTACAGGGAGAAATAAAAAAAAAATGAATTTCTGTCTGCTATTTTTTAACTATTTATAGCCCGCAAGTTTCCCAGCAGGCAAAGAGATATATTGAGGATGTTGTACCTAATTCCGCATTCCTTCATTTGGTCACTATTGTCATGATACTGAGTTGTATTAACCCAAAATGTCTGTCTGTAACGCGCTGCGACTTACAGCGGCCATTTTAATGTTCACACTCTGTATCCTTGTCCACTAATAACTCAAGTTCTACTTGATGGATCGTAACAAAAAAACTTGGTATACATGTTTATCACAGCAAGACGAAGAACCCTATTCCATTTCAAACATTTCCCATGACTTATCTCCCCAAGGCGGCCATTTTTAATTTTTGCACTCTGTATCCTTGTCCATGCAGTAACTCGAGTTCTACTTGACCGATCGTAACCAGATTTGGTATTCATGTTTTATCACGGGAAGACGAAGAACCATATTAATTTTCAAAAATGTCCGATGACTTAGCTCGTTTTACCCTCCCCCAACCCACCCACCCCTCCCCCCCCCCGCAACGAGTTGTGTGGGGGGGTATACTGGAGTCAGGTTGTCAGTGCGTCCGTGCGTCCGTGCGTCCGTGCGTCCGTGCGTCCGTGCGTCCGTCACTAAACTTAACATCAGAGACATATTGTTATAACTTCTATTTCCTTCATCTAAAATGCTTAATATTGTTCACACATGCATTCCTGTTAGGCTCTACTACCATGCTGTGGCAAATCCACGACCGTCTAACCCCCGCTGATCCCAAGGTCAAATACTTAGCCTCTTTGCAAAACTTAACATATGTTAAGAGAGAAATATGTTATAACTTCTATTTCCTTCATCTAAAATTCTTAGTATTTCACTTGTGCATTCCTCTGAGGTTGTACTATCATGCTGTGACAAATCTACGACCGTCCAATCCCCGCTGATCCCAAGGTCAAGGTCACATATTTAGTCTCTTTACAAAACTTAACATCAGATAAATATATGTTATAACTTCTATTTCTATCATCGAAAATTCTTAATATTTCATGCATGTATTCCTCTAAGGCTCTACTATCATGCTGTGACAAATACCCGCTGATCTTGAGGGGTCAAGGTCACATACTTAATCTCTTTACAAAACTTAACATCAGAGAAATTGGTTATAACTTCTATTTCCTTGCTCGGATCTGCTTCATATTTCACA
>CM055265.1:50046605-50110148 GCA_029237695.1 Conchocele bisecta | reverse complement strand
AGCTGACAAAGATCTACCGAAGGCAGTCGAATATAAAATGCAAGGATCCGGAGACTCCAACTCACAGCAAAACTAGTAAATCTGAAAAGTACAATATCCCAACATGGATAGCCTACAATTCTTTTCTAGCATCAACAAAACCGTTGACTGAAGTTGCTGTTCTGCCTTTGGTAACAGCACCTGCTCATGAATATCAAACCCTGATAGTTTTGAAACATGCACATCACATCAATTGCGTAGTCACTGGTGCTGACCGGAAGACAATACTCACTCTGGATGTGGCTCTGTATGAGTGCGCCAAGAAGTTGGACATGAGCCAAGATGATTGCTTGCCATGGGTAAATGGATGCTCAGACTGGGTGAGATGCATACGGTAATGGCAGCCCTCAGCACAGTTGGCAGCTATGTTGAGGACTGCGGTTTGGATGAAGCACCGACTGAGGCAGACATATATGGTCCAGCCACAACACGTCAAATCTTTGAAGCTAGACAATTGAAAAGCGCGCTCGAAACTTTGTGTAACATGTGCACAACAGATTTAAAAAAGTTGTGCAGACGCCAGTCGCGACAAAATGAACAACGAGTAGCGTTAGAGATGCTTGAATCCAGCAAGCTTCTAGAGATCATGACCCAGTTTGATCAGACAAAAGAAGTCGAAAGTCTGCACTTTAAGTTTTTGCGACGATACATGCAAATGGTAATGTTGATATACACATGGCTTATGGGACCTCAACCTAGCTTCTCTCGATGAGCTTTGCAAAAACTGTTTTGCCCATGACCAACAAATGTATGCAAGGCTTGCTCCGCTCTATCTTGCCGAGATGAGAGCTCTCGAAACGACTGACATATATCAGGAGTTCGCTGCTGGAAACTTTTCATCGAACAAGAACAACATACCAGTTTGTGTCATTGGTGTTGATCACGCGCTTGAACACATCAATCGCACCATGAAAATCACTGGAGGCCTTGTGGGTATTACTCCCAACCCCATTGCACGCGAGCTGTTTCGCTGATTGTTTCTCGATCAAGGCCAGAAATCGATTTTAAAGAAACCATCGGACATCATGAGATCACCTCAATCCCATGTGCCTTTTTCGAAATGACTGGGGGAACTACTACCGCGTACATACAAGGGCAGATTGATGGAAGTATTGGAAGGCACATGCGATCGGATCTTGTGAATCATCGTACGAAACGGAAGCTTCAATTGCACCTGAATCGTGTGACTCATCACACAAAACGGAAGCCTATCAAGCCCCAGTACCGTCCAAGAATGTTTACTTACTGTTTTTATAGATGGAATTGCTGTAGTTCAGTCAATGGGAAAACCAGAGGTCAAGACTTGTGCGGATTGGTCTGACCACTTTGTTCTATATTGAAGCACAAAGCTAACGGTTTTGACGAGATACATCTGGTTTTCGATAGATATGACGGCGTTGAAAGTTCCCTGAAAGAAGTCGCACGCAAGAGCGACAGAATAACAAGCCAGGGATTGTCTCGCATTACAGATACCACACCTCTTGGAAAGGTCACAGCAAATCGGACACTAGAACAAAAGCTGAGCTCACTGTTTACCTGACTCAGAAATCGCTGCAACATTTTGAAAACAGTGAAAAGACACTTCACTTCAAGAAAAGATGATTTTTCAAATGGTATAAATGTACAGCACCTGCGTATCTGACAGCTGATACAACGATCATTTTGCGTAGCATAGATTCCGTTCAACGAGGAGCTACCGAGCTTCACATTCAATCACCAGACATCGATGTCCTAGCGCTTGCCATTCGTCGGTACAACCAACTTTGTGAGGGCACGTACTTTGTCACAGGAGCTGGGAACAAAAGCCATTAGCCCGGATTGTTCGTGCTCTTGGAGTCTTGAGGACCGAAGCATTTTCGGGCTGTCATGCGTTCAGCGGAGCTGACCAGACTGGAAGCTAGGTGTGCCGGAAAGGGCACAATCAGCTGTTAGAAAACACTAAATAAGTGTTCCGCTGAAGTAACATCTGCATTTCTTGATTTGATTGCTTCCAGGAGTCTGACATCAAAGACTCCTGAATATATCGAGACAGTTGTATGCCAGCTCTACGATCCCAGAGCCAGTATTACTAATGTTGGTGAATCGAGATGGAAACTCCTCACAAAGAAACAGTTAGAGGGTCAAAAATTACCAGCACATTACCAGGCAATGGTGTGGTATCCGGATGACGTTTAAAACCCAGATTTACCATCACCAGGCGGGTTACAACGTGTTTCATTACAATCTAAAAGTCCACAAAAGAGTACGGATAGGAAATATCATCATTCGATGACAATTAGCTTAAAAGTTAGCATTTTATTACTCGATGCTCTATTTGGCGGCCATCTTGTATTACACGTTCATGGATATGGTGTCGCTCAGTACTGATTTCTTAAATAATGTTCACTGATGGGGAACGTCTTAAAGCATATAAAGCATGCATCATATGATAAGCATTATAATCATTGCTTTTGAGTTATAAGTGGCCATCTTAGCAGCCATCTTGAATTACCTAACCAGGCTGATTTTTAAACTTGAGATATACAAATGGATTTTATGAACTGCACCCCAGTACTTTTGTTTATGTCACTCAATAGTAATTAGTGTAGACGATATATTTCTGTTAAGTGTTGTCGGCCATCTTGGCTGCCATATTGAATAACATGGTTTCTGTGGGATCACGTTTGGCTGACATCACACCACTACAGCGACATTGGTTACATGAAGATTTTTTGAGAGATTCGGCGTTCTCTATTCAGTTTTCCAGCTTGGCTTCATGTGGAACTTAATGCGACTGTGCGCATTTTCTCTGTTTTTTTTACGCAAATTATTATTACGGGGTATGTTCCAAAAATGTGAAAATAATATGTAAAAAATGGTCAGAAAAAATGGCAACATCAATTTTTTACATGCTAATATATTACAAAAGACAGCCCAACTAGTTGCCAACATTTATCATTCCATATCCACGGGACTACGTAGGCGCCCTGACTATAGTTAGTCGAGACCCTTTCCAAATGTTCAAATAACTTTATTTTGACTTTAATAAAAATTAAACATTTTGCATGGTAGCTCGTGGTTTCCAAGAAAACAGGCACGCAAGTACGGGTGTTCTCTTCATGGTGTATTATTTGTAAGGAGTTGATTACGGGTTTTCTCTCGCAGCGAAACCCGTACAAATAATTTGCAAGATTGTAATAAAGAATTCTATTACGCATTTGCTCTGATCATTTTGTCAACTTTCAACATTATTTGTGGAGATTATTGTAAATTTTCTGAATCTTTTCCAGAGATATGACCCATCTTTTTAGATTCAAAATCACTTGGCTTGTCTCATATACTGTAGAGAAGAAATGAAGAAAACATGTTTTCTCAAAATGTGCATACTAATTGTAATTGTAGACATATAAAGAGTTATAAAGTCAAATCCACCACATTTCAGTCAATTGAAAAATCTGATAATTTTCTTTATTTTTCCATAGACGCATATGTTGCTACCACTAATTTGAACCGTCTCATCGAGACGGTTCAAATGAGTGGTGACAACATATACTTTCAAAAAGAAATGAGGAAAAAAAAAAAATTCCTCTCCAGATTTACCTACATGTACTACTGTAATTGTATTGAGCCTGCAATGCGTTAATCAAGTCCATCACATTTCAGAATTCTATGTGTGGCAGTGGGAGGACGAGCGAGGCCGATTGAACACCTACAACGTCCGTAATTACTCCCTCGAGCTCGAGTCTGGCCGTGACAGTACGGACGTCCCGCCTACAAGATCAGTCTGAGCGACATGGAGCAGCAGAACACCGTCACCGATCTACATGAACAATGTAAAGTCTCACATGCCAAGTGACTGGACAAATGAGGCTTATGTGATTTGTGACCAGTGTATCTCCTGATCAAATAGCACACTCCTGTAGCCTGATAGCGATCTATATTGCGTATTAGTAGCATGATGGGTAGCATGATGGGTGTTTCTTTGACTGACCAGGCTGATCTGGGACTACACTGGTTGCAAAACCCATAAGCCCCATTTCTCAAGTCACAGACGCATACACAGATGTAGATTGATACAGGATTAACATGATAATATAAAATACCGGTCTATTCCAGTTAAGACACTGGACTTGTTGGACAAGACACCCGTGGACCCGAAGTGCTCCACGATGGTCAAAGAGGCCCATGTCTACTACGAGGGCGCCAACGTCTGGGACTGCAAGCTGAACCAGGTACGACGTTTTTATATGGACAAGCTATCAGTCCGCCGGCTTCTGCACGCTATGTATTCTAAATTTGTGGCTTTGACTGGAGAAATGGGGCTTATGGGTTTGGCGAGCAGTGTAGATCCAGATCAGTCTGTGCATCCGCAGTCTGATCAGGATCTACACTGCTTGCCATTCCAACAATGAAACGCCCCTCGTACTCCAAACAAGCGATATAAGTTATTGTGATTCTACACAGTCAATATGGTGCCATATTGCCCGGCTGAATCTATATTCACCCGAGGCGCAGCCGAGGGGGATTATAGCTTCAGACGGGCAATATGACACCATATTGTCTGTGTAGAATCACAATAACTTATTTGTCATACCATAGATTCTTTATATTTCTCCAGAAATTAGTCTTATAAGTGCCATGGTACATGTATAACGTCATAGAATTATGGCGCCAAACGGCATGACATCATGACGTTACAAAAATTACCTGATGTCATCCCGACATAAACGAGTAGAAATTCGTTAATAACTTGGTAATTTCTAAATTTGTACATTCCAAAATAGAATGTTTGGTTTCTTAATTATATCATTTCCAGTCTGTATGGCTATGCTAGGTGGATTCCTTACTTTTCCTCTTCGACTTGGCCTCGATCCACCGCTATTTTGAATTGATCCATATTATTGACAGGTAATATGGGCTCATATTACTCGTCAAGCTGACCAATCAAAACGTAAGAAATTTATCTGCGATATGACAAATATTGTATTCCGGCTACAGGAGTGTTATTTGATCAGGGGATACACTGGTCACCAATCCATACATCTGGGGCTGCATGCTCAACCAGGTATGACACATCTATATGGGCTGCTATCAATCGACTGGCTATGTATTCTATATGTGTGGCTGTGACTGGAAAAATGGGGCTTATGGGTTTTGCGACCAGTTTAGATCCCGATCAGCCTGTGCATAGTCTGATCAGGATCTACACTGTTCATCATTCCATCAATGACGCACCCTATTCATAATTGCTTATCACAAGCTATATATATTGTTATCAAACTACAAGACTGTGCTATTTGACCTGGAGCTACACTGGTCCACCAATCCCGTAAACCCCATTTCTCCAGTAACAAGTGGTGGTTGGCTGGCAGCATGCGATGGAAAATGTAACAATCAGGATTAACACTTACCGGAATCCCTACCGGAGACCTGCATGTTTCGCCCTCCAGTACATCTTTGGCATTCTTGTTTGTGAGAGTTGAATCTGGTTATACCCCTGATCATAGGTTGAAGTAACATCCCAAGGCCTATAAATACATTAAATATACCTAAAAGTATCAAGAAGTGAACAAAAAGTAAATTAACCTTTGTTTTACTCCCGGTTATAACACATTACCATGGTTCCTATGTTTTTATGGGCTGTACTCGGATGGCCTCGAGACAATGGTTTCTCACGAAACAATTAAACCGATTTATATCATGTTCACCTATTGCAGAAGTTAGGTAAATGTTAGCCCCCCCCCCGCAATGATGTATTCTCCGATACGCTATGTCAACACGTTTTCGAGCTATGGATTATTTTGTTCCAACAAAGTTCCGCATTTGTCTGTAGTAAGAAGACATCGGGCACATTTATTTCTTTGACTTTCCCGGTGACGCGTCAGCTGGTACCATTTCATGGCTTTGCTTACAAGGTAAACAGGTGACTGGCTGGTAACCAGTCAGTGTAACATGACGCTTACGCATGACAGTCCAAGAATCTTAACCCCTCATAAGCTTAGCGTTGACGTCATTGGGAAAACCCATCAACAATTAGACAATATGGCTTCCCGAGAAATGATATAGAAATATTGGTGCGCTTGAATTGTCTGTCGTGACGCATTGGACTGGTATAAATGTAGGTTTGATCAAATGTTCGTTCGGGTATGGAAGGTCTTCGAGCCATTTCCCACCCTTAAATATAAGAAATCCAATGTTCGTTTGGAAACATATGTTGTTTCGATGCAAACTGTTTCTTAACGGGCCCGGACGACGTAAAAGTGTAGTTTAAAGCAGATGTTTGCGCCGTCATATAGTTGTATTGGCCCAACAAATGTTACCGAAGTATTACGACTAAAGATAAATGCGGAATTTTGTTAAACAAAATAATCTCCAGCTCGAAAACCTGTTGACATAGCGCATCGGGGAATATATAGTTGCGGAGGGCTAACATTTGCCTAACTTCTGCTATTGGCGGAAATGATATAAATCGCTTGACTGTTTCGTGAGAGTCCGTTGTCTGAGGCCGTCCGAGTACGGACCATTAAAAACATAGGCACCTTTTATTGTGTTCTAACAGGGAGTAAACTTCTTTTTTTCAGCTGATTTTTTCCCACTTATTGATACTTTTAGGTATATTTAATGTATTTATAGACCTTGGTCCATTACTTCAACCTGTGCCCCTGATTAGAGTAATACGATTATTCATAATCCTATAACTTTTAGGTTATTCTAAATTCAGGTCTGTATACATGGAAAACTTTTTTCGTTGTAAAGATTACGTTCTGAACCTGTTGGCCCGGCCTTAAATGACCTTCGCTGTTGATAGGCCGTTAAACACCAATAAATCAATCAATCTCCAGTCACAGCCACATGACCTTAGTTGTTTCCGCGACGTTAAACCCATTCACTTTTCACTTGTAGACGAACGTGGACAACAACAACAACAAGTTCTACTTAATCCAGTTGCTGGAGATGAACGACGCGAAGCACTACAAGGTCTGGTTCCACTGGGGCCGCGTCGGCTACGACGGCCAGAACAAACTCATGCCCTGTGGGGACGACCTCGCCGCCGCCAAGAAGGAATTCACAAAAAAGTGAGTCTCGTACACTACACCCCCACATAATTTACAGTTTGTTTGTTAGGATTTAACGGCCTATCAACAGCTAATGTCATTTAAGGCCGTGTCAATGGGTTTAGTACTAAATCCCATATATTACCTGTACAAGTACATGCACATGTTCAAATGGGGGAGGGGTGGGGGGGAAATCCCAAAATCAGAACTGAATATTTACAATAAAAAAACTATATATTCAGCCCTGAAAGCAGAATAATCCTGATCTGATGCCAGGTCCTCACCACACCAGAATCACTTGGCCCCCTCCCAAAAGCATTATAGGATCAGTAATAATCTTACTGCTTTTATAATGGGCAATAACCCAATTCAACTCCCAGGTAACAAAAGAGCCAAAGATAAAAATGTACCCGAGGGCAAAACCAGGCAAATTGTGATTCCTATAAAGAAGAACCCTTACCGTTAAAATTTACGCCGTCACGTTCGACCGACCAACCACCCACTATCATAATTTACAGAAAATATCACAGTTTCTGTATATAGTTTTTGCCACGCCATGCACTTGTGGACAGCGCGATGTAGTCGGCACATTGGCGTACGTAAAGTTTTTGGTTAATGTTTTTGGTTAATGTTTTTGGTTAATGTTTTTGGTGAAAGATTTTCGGTATACTATCAAAGCCTCGGCGGGTGCAATATGCGGGCCGCAGCTATCTAGTTATGAAAAATCACACATGTTCTTAGGTACAAAATCACATGGCTTGTCTTATTTGTGGTCAGTCTAGATGCTGATCTACTAACACTCCTGCAGTGTGATGACAAACTGTTCTGTTGTTAGACACATGCGGAAGTCTGATCGAGGACTACACCGGTCAGAAATGTCATAAAATTGATCTAGTTGCAGCCGCATATGGTCCCATGTCTATTCAGTTTATTGCAAAATAACTTTGGTTTCATTGATGACCAGCCTGTAGAAACATCACACAGACCAATGTTTTTATCAGATTCTATGACAAGACAAAGAATGACTGGGCAAACAGAAAGAATTTCAAGAAATTGTCTGGGAAATATGATCTGCTGGAAATGGATTACAGTGCCAAGGTATGTATGTCAGGCAACCAACTGTGCATTGATGGAATACAAGCTGGCCAATTACAATTTGTTTGTGCAAGGTATTGATTCTGATACAATGTAGCACTGACTGGCTCATGCACTGTTGATTTTAGCTCCAGACTAGTCACAAAATGAAATCAGAAGTGGCATGTCGTTGTGTGCCACTCTTGTTCTTGAAAACTGTTGTCTGCGACAACCACGGCTGCATGCTTTATTAACAGCCAAAATAGCTTCAGACGTTCTCTGGGTTTCAAACTTCTCTCGCAGATGTTTTATTGGCTAAACGTTTGATGTTATCAAATGGTAAATAGAATACCAGGCATAGCCTAGTGTCTTGTGATAGCATAGCTCGACCTCAACCAATGAAACTTTCTGGGGGTTTTTCAAGCAAAATATATTTACTCTAAATTAAGCAGACTAGCACAGCTCGATCAGCATCGACCAATCAAACTTCTTTACACTCATTGTAAACCATCATAGTCTCAACATGTTTAGTCTAAATCAAGTGGTTAGAAAGCTTAATATGTACTACAGATCGAGCACAGCTCACCGTCGATCTATCAATCTTCCTGTCTGAAGCATGAGATTGTCTCAGAATGCTTAACAATCATTATTGTCTGGGGTCTCTGTCATGTTCTCACTCAAAATGCTTGCCCGTCTCTATATAACCTTGGCTGTTGCTGGGACGTTAAACCCATTCACTTTCACTGTACTTTTCTCAAAATGTTTGAAGATGCCGTACTCGCAGCTGGACAAGCGGTTACAGTCGTTGGTGGAACTGATCTTTGATGTGAAGTCCATGGAGGAGGCCGTCGTAGAGATGCAGTATGACACCAAGACGGCTCCACTCGGTACATTGAATTGACTCCCCAACTCACTTATAATATTGCATGGATTAACCCTTTCACCCCTAAGTAACTGAAATGGATTTTGATATGTTAATTTTGCAACCAAAATCCAAGTCACAAAATGATTTTCAGACTAGTCCATTTATGAAAAGGGGGTATTTTTTGTTCTCAAAAATATGAAAATTACTTTCAAAAAAGTTCAGATGCTGATGAGACGGCTCATTACGAGCTGGCTCATCTGGATCTGCACTGTGTGCGGGCTTCAAAGGATTAAACATCATTTGGGCTGCTGTCTGAGAAAAGTACAACTTTACGACGTTTTTAACTGGCCTATTCCAAGACCGGTCTGTGCATCTACACCGTCTAATCAGGGACTATACTGGTCGCCATTCCATTGACTGACCATGGTGTATACGCCTAAATTGCAGTTTTGCTCAATCTATGATTATATGAGCAGATATACATGTGGCTGTGACATAAGATATGGGGCTTATGGGTTTTGCGAGCCATGTAGATCCAGATCAGAATGTGCATCTGCACAGTCTAATCAGGATCTGGACGGTTCGCCCTTCTGTCAATGAAGCACCTGTCGTGCTTCTAACAAGCAATATAGATTGTTATCAAACGATAGGAGTGTGCTATTGGATCAGGAACTACACTGGTCACAAATCCCATAAGCCCCATTTCTCCACTCACAGTCACATGAGACACACCATGTGATTTTGCACCTTCGGACATCTGCTTAATGTCATGAAATACGTTTACAAAATTTACAATATTTTCCGTAAATCGGGTCAAAAGATGACAACATTTTCAGAGTACATATGCGCTTTATTTATGAAAAATATTGTAAATTTTGTACACATATTTAATGAAATTATGCAGATGTCCGAAGGTACAAAATCACATGGTGTGCCACATATGATGATCACAAGTCTTCTATTAAAGGTCCTTTATCTCGGTCTATGTTTTTCTCGCCAGGCACACTAACCACAGATCAGATAAAGGCTGGATATGCGGCGTTAAAGAAGATCGACTCGTTAATAGAGAAAAATGACTTTGGCTCGGCCTTAACCCAGGCCTGCGATGCATTTTACACAAGAATACCTCATGCTTGTGGGTATGTTTCTTTTAATAATATTATAATGGAGAGGCACTTTGAAGAGAAGTGGCTTAAAAACGACTTCTGTTCAACCCAAGAGAGCAAAAGCAAAGACTATGCTAGATTGATACATCACACCTTCCTGAACATGAATCCGGTGTCGGTCAATCAAATTAGGTGGGATAAGGTCACTTTTAGGGTAATTAAGTGCAAAGAGGTCAAACGAGTTCAAAAACATATTTTATATTCGTAGATGTCCGGACATGTACGTGTATATCATGCATGAAATATCACATAAAGTTGTTTGAATTGTTGAGTATTCTTCATTAGGATATATATGAAACGATTCGGTTTTATGGTGGTTCAAATCGTTGTGTATTTTGCGATTTTCAAGATGGCCGCCAGGTATCAACTTTTTGTCTTAAATACATTCTGAATATTATATGACATTTTGTACTTACAGTATGTGTTTACATACATAGAAATACGTTTAGATAACTTATGAACACAATTCACCACAGACACATTCATATAAATACAAGATGGCCGCCAAATATTCACCCAGAGGTGCAATAAATGTATGTGGAATAACAAAAATAAATAGCTACACTTGCATGCACTTTAATATTTCAGTTGTTTGCCTTTTTTGTTATTATTGCCTGTATTATTTACAAACATGAATGAGTCTATGTAATATACTTATTATTTGACCATGTTGGGATATTCGCTAAGTATCGCTTAAGCTCTTAGGCGCTGTTGGTCGACAATCTAGTAAAATGGAACATACTTGGAAATCATATTTGTAATATTTTAAAAATGCGAGACTTGCGTTTGAAACAGTACCAAATGATCTTTCGCCGCAAACAAATTGACTGCTTTTCTGAGGGCGGCGGGTGACTTATAAAAAGCACCGCCTCTCACAATCAGTTAAGGAGGCTCTTGCGACAAATATTGAAAAATACTCGCAACTGAAGTACAAACCGCGCGCCACAATAAAACCACCTCAAATTTTCGCTACAAATGCCCAAAAAATACCTTAAATTCTGACGCGAAACCGTAACAGCGAGACAGCATAGCATGCGCCATTTTACAAGATGTCAAAATCAACCGGAGCTAACATTCAGTTTCGTAGAATTATGAAATACTTTAAAAATACACCTAGTCAAGCCTCCCAAAGTCAAGAAATATTCATAAACCTATTTTTCTAGACACACTGGTGTCACTTGCAGGGTCGGTAGTGAAGTATATAGAAAATCGTTTACCCGCTTTTTAAAGCTAGCTGCCCACTGTCCCGTGAGACCAAGGGTATATCAAAGATGGCCGTCAACATGGATACAATTCTGACACGTCTGTATTAAGTAGGGTAGTCATCAACGACATAGCATATGCTACACCCTAAACTCAATGTTTCAGTGTTTCCGCTGACAACATAAAGAATAAAACAAATTTATGACGCCATTTTGGTTACCAAGATTGCTACTATATTGCGTAGTTTTATAATATGAGCTATCAACAAAATATTGGTGCAATTCATGGATAACAATAGTTTCTAGCTGTAACATGGTAATGGATAGTAAACGACTACATAGTCACGATCTTGGATCTTGGAACATACTTCTGAATACATGTTGAGAATGTCAAAGGAAACAGGAACGTATTTAAAATTACAGCTAGGTATTCATGCATTTGAGTGGATCCATATAATGCCCGTGTCTAATACCTGTATTCGGATAGAAATAAAATACAGTGGCAGGTTGGGAGCATGTGAATTTCAATTGAATGATGGGGTTAATTCTTGCCGGGGAGCGCGATATCCATGGCTTGGCCCTTATTCGCATGTTCAGCTTTCTTGTGGGCGAGAGTTGAACCCGGCTAACCCCGTTAAAAGAGTAATATGACCAGTACTAATCCTGCTACGTTTATGGGGAGACAGGGGTGCTAAGTTACTATAGTGTGGTGAAGACCTGACAGTAGATCTGGTTTGTTTAATGTCAGGGCTGGATAGAAATTGAATTAAACCGTTTAGAAATGTATCATTTTATCTTTAACATGACCATGAACATCAATGTTGCATGTTATTATTGTAACAGGTCCGTCACCAGGGGATCGGTATGGTCCGATGACCCCCTCCCCCATCTCCCTCGTCCCGCATTGATGTCCACTGTTTCAATCACTAAAATAAGAATTATTTTCAATAAGTAGTCATTTATAAGATTGATGCAAGCAGGAGAGTCGTATTATGTGCTCAGTATTTGCTGAGAATGTATGAAATGGCATTTCAGACCATCTGATTTCACAATTGTCTGAGAGAGCATGGCTCCGGACCTACCTAGCTGCATCGGGCCATTCAAGCCCTCAAAAAGACTCCCTGCTTCAAAAAGTCTGGTTACGGGCCTGTTGCATACATCGAAACCATCAGATATCGGTACATTCCAAGCGGATATTGTGTCATTTTCCATTATAACAAAGCCTACGTACTATAAATAAATGAACAGTGATAATCAATGTATTAAAGCGATACACAAACTGGTAGGCATATCAAAGGGAAGTTGACAAATTCTGAACTTGACTGGCTACGTAACCATTATTGACTTCCCACATAATGAAAGCAACGTTTGTTCATAGCGAAGAAGTATGATTAGCTTGTTTGTATATGAAAAAAACCCACGCCATTGCATCTTGAGCTATATAAGTATTATGCTAATGTCCCCATTAGTGCACTATAGAAGACACTGATATGGGAATATCCATTCTACTGCATTTGCATACGTTATATTCCCATCACTTATACTTGAAAAGTATTTATCAACACATTTATTATCATACAAAGTCATAATAATGACGACAATAACATGAACATGGAATACCAATAACTTAGAAACACTGCACATGGACAGTGCTAGCTAGTGTGCTTATCGGTGTAGCAAGAGACAAAATAAATTACTTGAAAATTGGGGAATGATATTATAACATACATTTCGTATATATGCAGTCAATGGTGTGATCATGGTCATCGAATCTCAGTTTATATTCGACATATGATGTTGTTATTGTCCAAAATAAAATAACGTTTGGATGACGTTTAGGTAGTCGTATGTCGGTAGCCATGTACTAGGACATGTAAGTACATGTAGGAATAAGTTAACAACCAGTATTTGTGAGCCATATTCACATTGCTCTATATATCTACAAATTCAATGAATGGTGTCATCCAGGCCATTATATCTCAGTTCATAAATGGCATATATTCTGTGTTTATTAACAATAAAATAGCGTTTCAGTGACCTATAATATCAAGAAATAATATACAGGTAGGCATGGACTATGTAAATAGGAATGATTTAACAATCCAGTATTTGTTAGTCACATAGGTATGGATATATATTAAACTATAATGCGATCCAGATCAATATGTTGTGAGTTGGAACATATGTTGAGGTCATTCATGAGACTGTTTGATACATAGAAAGAATAATAGTTTACATGCATTACCGGCAAAGTATAGACCGAATCCTGAACTTGCAGTGCTGTCTGAGAACAACTCCACATCGGCATTCGAGACCCAAAATCTATCATGGAACATTGATATGCCATTGAAATGTTTAAAAAATGACAGCCACATTTTGAGGTCCTTTTAAACATTCGCTGTTATTCTCATATGGTGGTGTGCTTTTGTCAGGCCACAAATAGAGTTGATTAGTCTTCTACAAAAGGGTCTACCCGGTATAATGGCTCTACACGCAAAGTTCAAGACGCCAATCAATGATTGCATCGCTTTCAATGTCACCTTTTCTTTCTGCATGACTGTTTGAATTTTGTAAATAATTTCAGTGACTTTTGTCATTGGAATTCGCACCACCATTTCATTTGAGTCCAGTTCCAGTCCTAAAAAAGAAATTACTGTTGTTGGACTCTCTGTTTTGCCCTCAGCAATAGGGACACCAAGATCGGACATGCATTCCACGAAATTGGCCATGATAACCTGGCAGTCATTTGTACCTACGGGACCCCCAAACAGAAAATCATCCAGATAATGCAGTAAACTTCCTGAGCGCCGTCGTACTGCAAATTCCAAGAAATTTGAAAATGTTTCAAATTTTGCGCAGCTAATGGAACAGCCAAAAGGCAGGCAATTATGAAAATAGAACTTTCCATCAAAACAAAACCCTATAGCTGATCAAAATCATGAGGCGAGACTGGAATAAGACGGAATGCACTCTTAATGTCTGACTTTCCCAAATTTGCATTCTTACAATGTTTTTGAACCATGGAAACTGCCTCGTCATTTTACATAGCACAACTTTGGGTCTATATAATCATTAACTGAATTGTCGGCAGGATATGATAAATGATGAATAAGGCGAAAATCGCCAGATTGTTTTTTTTCAACTAGACCGAGGGAGGGGTGAGACACGAAGCGTTGGCATTGGTGGGTATGAAATTAAGGGACCTCCGACTCTGTCCTCTTCAACCTCTTTGTCAATCTTCTGTTGAGTAATTTCTGGGTTAGAGGAAGCTGATTTAAGGTTTTTTGAAGTCGATTGAACCCTTGAGCCGACATAATTTAAAGGAAACCCTTGTGTAAATCCATTCCGAATAATTTGTGCTTCATGTTTGTCATATAATTGCAGTTCCTGTTCTAGTTTATCAATTCTGATGGGTGTTTGAGCCAATTTATATATATTTGCATTTTGACCTTGAGTGTGGACCTGTTTATTGCCTGAAGAACTTTCCACGTCTTGCACCTCGTGTGTATCCTCTGCCACGAAAAAAGCGGCCACCCTGAAACTGCCGAGGACCAAATTCATTTTGCTGTGTTATCGGACCCTGAATGAAATGTGGGCAGTTAAATTTCCCGTGCACTGCAGAGAGTTACAGGCGGCACAGGCATGCCTAAATTTACACTGTGGCCAACTACAGTGCCATTGTTGAAAGCGTTGCATGTAAAAGCTTATTTTGTTTTATTTGGTGTAGTGATAATTCAACCAGGATAAGATGGCTGCTGGGTAGGAGCTGCCATCACCCTTAACCACAGTTCACCATTTAATGATGCCCATGATTGGCGAGTGGATGCATTAGCTTGTCTCATGCGAAACTGTTCATCATAGGATTTCCATGCAGATGTAGAGAACCTGGTAGCCGCCTCCCTAATTACGGACATATATTTCAATAGTTTTTGTCTGGATGTTTATACAGGTAGATAATTAACGAGTTTATTATGAATGCGTCAGTCCATTCTGTAATATTTTGGACAGACCGAGTAGTAGTAAGGGAGTCAAAATGATACCACCTACCGTGATATCATTTATAACCCTCTATAATACCCCCACCACCCCCGAAAAATCAAAAATTGGTTAACGAGGAAAATTGGGTCTCCCGACAGCAAATTTATGAATTTTTGGAGAAAATAATTTTGAAAAGAGGGAGTCCCAATTATATTGGTAATTGACTTTTGAAAGTATATATTGGTGTCATAAATACATCATGTTTTTTTCACGTCCAATTGAACAGAAAAAAAAACAAAAAACAAAGTACCAATATTAATTAGAGAAAATGGATAATACAATACAATTTGAATGAAATTTTTTAATGACTGTGTTGAAGAAGTTTACGAAGCTTACGGGGGTTATAATCCTGTATATAAATTCTATAAAATGAGAACACTAGGCGATATCGAATATATGAAATACCAGCGTAATTTATTACGCTCCGATAAAAACGTTACATTTACAATATATACCGGCAATTATGTCAACTATACAAGAGGCAAATACAAACATTAAGACGGATAATGCGTATCGGATATGAAACTAAGGTGTATTATATAAAAAATTTAAAACCCAACGATTCGTTTACGAATGTACATTTCTACGATATCGCTTATAAAGATATTGAAAAATTATTATTGAAAAAAAAACAACTACTAATTAATTTATAGCCGTAGTGTAGTTTTCCTTATCGAATTGGTATGTAAACGGGCTAATCTGAAATTATTTTTCATCAACCTCGAGCGGTCTTATAGGAACGCCGTTGTCATACTTTGAGTGTATTTTTCCTTATCGGTGGTATGTAAACTGGCAATCTGAATTTATCAAATTTATCAACCTCGAGCGGTCGGATAGGAACGCCGTTGTCATGCAGTTGTTTACCATAGCGACCACATTTGTAGGGATAGAAATAAATAAATAACAAATGTTTAACTCCAACCGCGGCGCGAACCCACGGACCCTCGTCTCTATACATTATCGCCTTAACCCACACGACCACGTAGGCTGTTATGATAAACATTACCTAGTGTTGTACAAGTATCGATTTACGACAATGTTTCAATTACACGGGTTATGAACCATGCGTAAATTGATAGCCGAGTAAACAGACAGTTATTTTATAGCCAGAAGTGTATCAATTTACACAGGTGATTACAGTGTAATCCTCGCCGAATTTGTTATACGATTACGGCGTAATTCTCAGTGAAAAACACATGTTGTATAGGTATGTAAATTTGTTTACTGCACCAATATAATTATTTTATAAAATATCACAATGGTGCTGTAACATTTCTTCTGACTTTATCTCCAAGTTTTTCCCTAAATTTATCCCAATCAGTACACTCAATTTTGGGCATGGTGGCGCGCGCCTTTATTCTTATATCATTTTTTAATTGTTCATATCTCCCCATTTTTTCCACCACGGATTCAAACTCTAAATTTGATATTTTCTTATCGGCCAACGCTTTGGACACTATAACGTCGATTTTATTTTTCTTAGACCTGGCGAGAATGGATATTCTATCATGTTTTCTACATTTTTTCTCGAGTTTTCCACCCGACGCCCTAATTACCATACACAGCAACCCAGAAACGGCCGACACTGCACATAAAATCCCCGCTACAGGAACCGTTATAATGGTGGATATAGTTGCAGCTGTCCCCGCCCCACACAACACAGAAACACTCGCCAGAGCCGTGCTAGATGCTTCAGCCGTGTTCACCGCGCGTCATATTTTTTTAGCGTTTCTTTTTCTATTTGTATATTCTCTAACTAAAATATCCTGCATAGCGACGATATTATTCAACCTAAAATCTGAACTTCTTTCGTTAATTGTACACAGTGTTGATGGAGTGGTATTGACAATTGGAAGCGTTGATTCGTTCATGATTTTCAAAGTTAATAACATTACCTTTGGAAAGTCTAATTCGATCATAACCGGAGAACGAAACCACCGTCAAACTATCTCCAGAGACTTTAGTGACTCCAACCCCCCGTTCTTCCCCATCTACTACAATATTTATCGCGACCGCGCCCACAGGTTTACCACTACCATTAACCGAGCAGACCGCCATTTGGATAACTTCACCTGCGGCAGTCATAGTGTATCCCCCACATTTATTACTCGCTTTGGCACCGAACGAATATTCATAGTGCCCCTCAACCAATGGGCCCCGCTTCTCAGCCCAAACTGTTATGACACGTTTTGGCGTTTTCATTGTTCGCACTATTCCGGCAAGCGCACTGTTTGCGTTATATGCCTCAGTACGAATCTTATTAGAGGCCTCCGCAAGAGCTTTGGTCGCGGCTATACGATCATGTTTCAGTTTATCGGAAACTTCGGTTATCTTTCCGTCTAGTTCGGTAAGTGCCGCTTCTCTGCTGGAGAGTCCTCTAAGCGCAACGCATCATAAGCCTCCGTAATGGTCGCCTGGTGGCCTTCTAGGGCTTTCTCAACACCCCCACCGGTGCCTCTTTTTGAAATTCGGTTATTTTCCCGTCTAGTTCAGCAACCGCCGCTTCTCTGATGAGAGAGTCCTCTGAGCGCAACACCTCATAAGCCTTCGCAAGGGCTGCCTGGTGGTCTTCCTCCGGGCTTTCTCAACACCCGACGGGCCTCTTTTTGAAATTCGGTTATTTTTTTTTTGTCTAGTTCACCAACCGCCGCTTCTCTGTTGAGAGAGTCCTTTAAGAGCAACGCATGATAAGCCTCCGTAAGGTCCGCCTGGTGGTCTTCTCGGACTTTATCAATCCCCAACCGGGCCTCTTTTTCGAAATTTGGTTATTTTTTCGTCTAGTTCAGTAAGTGCCGCTTCTCTGTTGAGAGAGTCCTCTGAGCGCAACGCCCCATAAGCCTCCGCAATGGCCTCCTTGTGGTCTTCTCGGACCCCCTCAACCCCCAACCGGGTCTCTTTCAGAAATTCGGCTATTTTCTCGTCTAGTTCAGTAAGTGTCGCTTCTTTACTGAGAGAGTCCTCTAAGCGCAACGCATCATAAGCCTCCGCTTAAAGGGCCTCCACAAGGTTCGACTGGTGGTCTTCTCGGACTTTATCAATACCCGACCGGGTCTCTTTTCGAAATTTGGTTATTTTTTTATCTAGTTCGGCAACCGCCGCTTCTCTGACGAGAGAGTCCTCTGAGCGCAACACCTCATAAGCCTCCCCTGTAAGGTCCGCCTGGTGGTCTTCTCGGGCTTTCTCAATACCCGACGTGGCCTCTTTTCGAAATTTGGTTATTTTTTTATCTAGTTCGGTAAGTGCCGCATCTCTAATGAGAGAGTCCTCTAAGCGCAACGTATCATAACCCTCCGTAAGGGCCGCCTGGTGGTCTTCTCGGACTTTATCAATATCCGACCTGCTCTCTTTTTGAAATTTGGTTATTTTTCCGTCTAGTTCGGTAAGTGTCGCTTCACTGATGAGAGAGTCCTCTAAACGCAACGCATCATAAGCCTCCGTAAGGTCCGCCTGGTGGTCTTCTCGGACTTTATCAATCCCCAACCGGGCCTCTTTTCGAAATTTGGTTATTTTTTCACCTAGTTCGTTTAGTTCCGTTTCTCTGATGAGAGAGTCCTCTGAGCGCAACACCTTATAAGCCGCCTGATCTTTTCAATATCCGTTCGGACTCCCTCAATTTGTGCAGTCGCCGTCAGCACTTCTACTCTATCATCTGATATACTCCTGTGAATCCCGTTTGTGACCCTCGATATAGTTTTATTTATCAGGGCCTTGGTTTTTCCAGTAGTTAAAAAGTCGCCCCCTGTCAGGATGAATCCACCTTCTGCCGGTTCCAAATTCTTTGAATTTGTGACCCAATCGGAAGAACTACCCTGGTCCGTATATACATCATAAAATTAAAATTAATTAATATTGGGCACCTATACTCAATTGGAAATTTCGAGAACTACCGAAATCGGGTAATCGTTTTTCAACTTTCTCGCTTGATCATCGAGAATAGAGACCGTAAATTCGTGGATATGTCCCGATTCCAAAACTTTCATCTCGGGGTGTGGGAAGTCTAAGGTCACAGTTTCTCGCCATAGAAACAGTCGCTGGCTTGCACGGTTTTCAGTAATGTGCTGGGAGTGCCGTCTACCGTGTTGTACGATGTGTTCACCCGATCCAGGTGCACCCTGAGAGTTTTCGTGAAGGCGAAGTCCACCGGTTATCACCGACGTACTCACCCGGGGTAAACAACTCCTTTGTTTTGAGGAGTATGTCTCTCTAAAACGAGTTGAATACCCAACCCCGGGGAGACCACTACCTTATTATCAGTGCTGATGGTCATTGTTGCGAGCCCGGTAGCATTCGATACTGTGAGGTTGATTATACCGTCAAGCTCTGAGTTGACAAAATCTTTGAGCTGTCTTATTCCCCACAGTCCGTGAGGCAGCTTTACACCGAATTGTTGTCCATCCTTCACATAGTAAAACCCTTCGCTCTTCCCCACATTTTGCCATCCAACCGTGAAGGTGATTGATCTGAGGCCTACCCGGCGTTGTCCGCAGCAGTTGTCGATTGATTTTTGAAGTTCACAACTCTCTTTTTGAACATTAGTGATAGTAGCAAACATAATAATATCTTTCAATGGATACCAAAGCATTTAGCTTTAATTCTAATGCAAAGTACGCGGTCGGAGGTAAATACAAGCAAAAAGACGTTGTTAACCTTGTACAGCCAACCGTAACGGTTAGACCGGACAGTGGCTTTGCCACCAACTTCCCCGACATCTTTGAACAATATAGGTTGCCCAAGATTAATACGATGGAGGTGGTACATGGGTGGAAAGCAACACCGATGCAGTTTTGGCAGAACCAAATAAATTTCGCTGTATGGTGCGCAACAGCCGGGTGTGGAGTTTCACATAAAGACCATCTGACATCCAAGAATGTCATGCTCCGAAGTGTTTACAACTTTCATGCGTATTATACTATTAGGAGGATTCTCAAAGAACTAGGTATTTCACTACCTCAAGACGACGCCTGGTATCCCATTTCCAACGCATACGACCGTATGGCGTTTGAAAGACTGTGTAACGAATTTAACGTTTCAAAAGACGCGGACTGGAGACAGAAAGCATTTCCTACCACCACCACCGCCTCGGGGACGTTTTCATTCGGGGCCAGTCCGGGAATTGGATGCAGACTGATTTTAGACACGATCACTCCGGTGACCACATTGTCAGTCGGAATGCCGGGAATTTTGCACCCGCGACTATGACTTTCGGGCCGGAAGTGTCTGGAGGTCGACACTGTGGCGTGTTTTCTTGTAAAATGTTACCTCCGAAACGGGCTCACGTAGATTACATACAGCAGGCTGCTGAGGTTCAGAACGCGTGGGGTACATTTATGTTAGATAAGGGTCTAGGGTTCACGCAGGTCGGGGTTACTCGCGTCAACGACTCCATTCGCACGTACGTCTGGGCCATCCTTGGCGCACAGAAGAAAACTCGCAGTTCTATACTGGGCACGGGAACGGCGTTTGATGCACAAAAACAATTCTTTGCACTTGTAGAGGACGCCATCTCAGCTAGGGTGGATCTGGAGAAGGCGATCCAGAATTATCAAGACGTTTTGCAGAATGCCAGCACTCCAGTAGACTATGTATTTGGAATAGGTCTTCATATGGCGCCGAGCAATATGATACTACGAGACGACCCGGTTGACGGTTACAATAATCAGATCGTAATCGCCACCGCCAATCAAAAAATCGGCCGCAACGGTAACGTGAACACGGATATCATCAAGCGCACCCCCAACATGATCAGGTTCAACAGTGTTGTAAGTGGAACCGATTTCATAAAACCCCCAAAACACAAAATGGATACATATCCCTCAACACAATCGAACCCAGTACCCCCAATTAGTAAATTCGAGTTCCCCCAATCCAATCATCAACAATGTTGAAACACCAATCGAGCTTGGAAGCACAACACACGAGGAGGAGAAATTAGCGCTCGTCGTTGCCCTCGTGGCGATCGGATTATTTACGCTTTGGTTTTAGGAACTCTCTGGCGAAGAATAGTAGGAGACCGGCGATTGCCACGATTAAAGCCCAGGTATTTTTGGCTAGCCATCCGGCCGTTTTTGATAATATAGATAGCAAGTAAGAAACGATACTTCCGATTAGTCCAGTAGTGCCGCAGCCGCCTTTTCGGCTAATTTAGCCAGGAGACTGGCGAGGGCTTTTAGTTGTTTTTTTATCCACTCCTTGGCTCCGCCGGATGGCGCGGGTGGTGGTGTGGGTGCTGGCGCAGGTGGTGGCGCCGCACCACCAGTGAATTAAAGCTAGAACTATGGTCGATATAGTCATGCTGATAGCAACGAGGATGCTTGCTATCGTGACACCCTGCTCTCTCTGAACAGAGTGCGAAGACGCTCACCGAGTGTCGTCTCCTCGTGCAGGACCCTCGAGATTGTTTGTTTCGCGGATCCGACTTATTTGGGTGCGGAGAGCCTCACGGTTAGTTGATGCAGCCTCCAAACGAGCTGCTCTTTTCATCTCGCAACGACTGCAGGCGTTCGGTGATCCGCTCGGTAGATTCTCTATCGTCGACACCCGCTTCCTCCAGTTTTCTTTCTTCTAGCGCGATATGTTCATCCAGCGACGAGAGTTTGGCGAGGTTAAGGACCAGTTCGCCCCGGACCGTTTGCATAACCTTATCGAGGCCCCGGAGTTTGCGAAGAGGTAACGGTGGGTCATTCATCGTCCTGAGTATTTCGTCTATCTCACTTTCGTTGAGCTCCATCGTGTTAATAGCGTCGGTGGCTACTCAAGGGACATCGCTGAGCTCGACCGTTTCTATATCGGCGGCCGTTTTCGCTATCGTTTCGTCGGTAGACTGTAGGGCCTCTACAGCGCGGGTCGGCATAATTGTTTTACCCCTCTTCCAATCTACGAATCCTAGTTCGCTCCTTATGATTTCACCACCGCCCCGGTTTCCGGCAATGGTGCTCAGCGCTAGGGGTTTACGATCGTGTTGACGATCGGTACATTTGATGCTTTTAGTCGCAATCTACCACGCAGATCCAATTCGAACTTGGAGTAGTCGCGGCCGACAGATGGGACCACACCTTTGTCTGCCAAATTGTTGTAGTAGTCGTCTACGGCTCCCTCGAGTAATTCCCGACTTTGACTAATGGCGTTGGTAGCGCCACCTAATTCCCCCGATTGCGATTGGATTGGAACTGGAGGCTGTATCAAGGGCGTTTCGTCATTATAATCATCATCATCACCATCGAGGTAATCGTCCCAGTCGCCCGTAGTGAGATCGTAGTTGTCCATGTCAATATCGTAATCAGCCATATTTATAATTTCTTAAAATTAATTATGTATTAAAGACAAAACCATACGGGTTTAATATAGTTTCACTAAATTATGTCTTCGAGTCAATACGGTCGCCAACTCAATCCATACCGCAGACTGCGTGAGCCCCTCGGGGCAAAAGGCGTGAGACAGAGTGTCGTTATTACGAACAACCCATCGACGATCGACCAGAACCAGCAGCTCTTGGTCCGCTTCCCCAACCTCGGAGCTAACGACGTCATTGTGCCGGGGACTGTTCGCCTCGCTTTCACTATTTCGCTGACGTCGACGGACGAGAACCGAACCGTCGTTCAGAACCTGGGTCGCGCCATAGTCAAGAAGACCATGATAAAGATTTCTGGTAATGAGGTGATGTCGATCGATTACAGCGACGTCTACCATTGTTATCAGGACCTATGGATGACGGCGCAAGAGCGCGAAAACGCTGTCTATCAGGGTATTGACACCAGCAAAAATAAGAACGTAACCAAACTTAGAATCGGGGCTGGTAACAAGGTAGATAACAACGCGAGCGACAACGCGGTCGCCGGCGCTTACGGCAACCGCTTCTACATCCCACTCGACTTTGAGTTGCTGGAGAGTCACATGCCCTACTATCAGAGCGCTTTGGCTGACCGCCTCGAATACGAACTAACGTTCAACGACTACGGCCGAGTTCTCATAACCAGCGACATGTTATCGACGTATACGATCGATAATGTTTTCGCTGGAGTACGACATGGTCACGATGCCCGAACTCGCGCGATTGATCAGAACCCAGTACGCTGGGCGCGTTGCCATACATACGACCGAGTTCTTCGCCATCGCAAGATGACGAAAGACAAAGGCGACACATTGTGGAATATTAACGTCAACGTACCCGCCCGCTCGATGAAAGGTATACTGATGTTTTTCGAGGATGCTCGGTTTCGCGTTCGGTGCTAGAAAAACCGACAAATTCTATAACACCCAAAATCACGAAGGTAGATGTGACGATCGAGGGAGTACCCAATCAACTCTACAGCGCGGGTCTTCGCGCGCACCAGCAGTGGGACGAAGTAAGAAAGCAGTTTGCTGCCGGCTCTAAGCGCTCTTCTCCGGAGGTTGCAGCAGTTGCCAAAGACCTGCATCTCTCGGACCGTCTCCCTCGCGGAGATTCCTGAATAACCAAATACCGCGTTATGGCTAGACATGCGAGCCAGCGACGACGACCAAATACACGGCAGCGGACGCCAAGTTGAGAATGCTAGCGAGGGTGTGACGATCCAGATAACCAAAGAGGCGGACGGAGCCGGGCCATTGAACGTGTACTTATATATAATTACAGACGCACAACTCAACATCGAAGATGGCCGATACGTCTCAGCACTCTACTAAATCTAACGATTTATTAATTAATTTTAAGAAAATTAACAATCAATACCAATTCACGATTGGAGATGCCCACTCTGCCATAATATGTGGGCAGACAGGATGTGGAAAAACGGTTTTCATCCTAGGCTTGCTCGAGGGCTCCTACCGCGATGCCTTTCGTCATATTGTGATCCTGTGTCCCACTGTGCGGCACAACGATACTTATCAGCGGCGCCCGTGGATATGGACCGACCCTGAGGTATACATTATTGACCCTGGTGATAGGCTTCACGATTGGTTGTGTGGTTTATACCAAAAATTCCAGGGTGAGCCCACCCTATACGTGATTGATGATTGCTCAGCCAAGGCGGCGATGACCAAAAAGAAGGACATGCTCTCCGAGCTCGCATTTTCTGGCCGCCATGCTAGGCAAAGCGTATGGATATCCACTCAAAAGTACAACGCCGTCCTCAAGGATCTGCTCGAGCAAACGAAATGGGTCGCCCTCTTTCATTGCAAGGACCGCGACTCATTCGATGACTGTCTTCGAGAGAATGACGTTATCCCAACGCGCGAGGAGCGCCTGGAGGTTTGACAGATGCTTTCGGAAACTAAGCACGCCAAGCTTTTGCTAAAGACTGATCAACCAACTGCTTACGAAATTATCAATTAATTTTATAATTAATTAGCAATTACTTAACGCTCGTTAGTAATTGCCGAGTAAATGCTTAACAATGCTTAGCAATTACTGAACAAATGCTGAACAATGCTGAACAAATGCTTAACAAATGTTGAACAAATGCTGAACAATGGTTAACAATGTTAACAATTTGGTGCTCCGCTGCGAGCTTTGTTGCGAGCATAATGGTGATCATAAGTATCGGGTGGTGCGCTTGGCAATATGTTAAAGTGATGAGAGTTGTTAGAATAGTTAAATTAATTTTAAGAAAAATGAACTGCGACAAACTTCTCGATCAGTTAATGGAAGAAACCTCAACTCCGACTGCCAACATCCTGAAAGATAATGATCCGACAGAGCAATCGGAATCAACTCCAACTCCAACGGCGGTTGGTATTGGGTTGAGTGCAACGACTCCGAATGAAAATGAAAATGCGGCGCGATGAGAGCGGCTAGCTGCGCTGGTTGCTGGGGACAATCGGAGCATTATCTCGGTAGGCGTCTCTCAGTTTTTCAGGTGGATAAGATGTCAGATGCGGAGATCGATAAAATGTATGCGCGATACGAATCTAGGTTAGGTGCGGAAATGACAAAAACTCTCGGATCGGCGGCTATTCATTTGTACGCAACCGCCGTTAGTATACTTCTCCTATACCAAACACCGCGGGATTGATTGACGATCTAGAGACTGACCCTTTTATAGGTCACACTCTTAGAACAGCCTGCAGCTCAATTTATCACAAGTTTGGAATGTACTTAGCTCCGCTGACAACCGCGTTGACCACGGGTAAACACTGTCAATTTGGACATATATGCCCATGAACTATAAGCCCTAATATTAATATCGTAAATTGATGACACAAGACACACCGAGGAGAGTAACGGAGTTGAAACCGATTGCTCCAACCCAATCGAACCCGAGTGTTACTCCGCCACTGGATGACATACCGCATATAAAAAATCCCAAAAGACAGGCAGCTGGGCGCGGCGACTGCCACCCGAAAAGTTAAACAAGATAAAATACTCGCCGAGCTTCGAGAGGCTAAACAGTCGTTGCAATCGGGGACGGAGACAGCAAAACATCTGAAAACAGAGTTGAGTACAACAACACCCCCAATTCACGAATTGGAAGCACACTCAACACCCAATCGAGGTTGGGCGAATCCGATTGAACCCAAATCGTGAATTGATTGTTGGGTTGTTGGTGGTGGTCTGGCAGTTGTTGGTGCCCTGTGCGTGTGGAAATAACCCCCTATTATCGAAAAAACAACCAGCCAGTGTTCAGAAGAAAGTTACGAAACACCAATCGCGATTGGATGCGCCCCATTTAAACATTGATCGCGACCCCTTTTATATGCAATAATTATAATGGCTGAACAAGATGGTAAAATGTTAGTGAATGCGCTTTATCACGCCGTGGTGATATCGGGTTCAGTATCGGGTACGCTCGACTATCAAAGATGGCCCTAGGAGGATCCGCTCCCAAATTGGACTTTACTGTGAGAGACGTAGGGCTCGCGACCTTAGATGTAGCGGCCGCAGTTTGGACCCGAGATTATCTAGTTAAAGCTGGAATTCTACCAGTTAATATATGGAAATAAATGGCTTCAATCGCAGTAATAGTAGGTGGTGCGCTCGTAAACGCATTGGCGTTCAGCGGTAGCAACTTTATATTCTCTAAAATGAGAAGCTCGAACGTGGAATGAGGAGCGTAAGCGTCACGATTTAGCTGTAGAACAACTCAATAGCGCAAAGGAAGCGTGGTCGAAAAAACGAACCGCCCATCTGGACTGGGTCAATGAAGAGCTTCGCCGCGAAAATCACGCCGCGCAAACTTTTCAATTTTAGAACGTTGAAGAAGCCAACCGCGAGTACGCGCTGGCATATCTCCGCACAAAAGTCTCGCTCCGCTGGATCGTGAGCCCCAGCTTTCAGATGTCTATGTACCGTCGGAGCCCCCCCCAAAAATACCGCGAGATCGCGTTCATCGTCGTGGGAATGGGTGTGGTGGGGCTCGTCGGCTACTATAATCCAATCGAGATTTTAAATTAATTATTTTAGATAATATATATATATATATAGAACGATGTCAGTTGACAAACTTTATTTTGCTATGATTGATGTAGGCTACACTGCCCTTAAACACCGCATGGTTGGTGCAAAGGGTATGATTCGTCCGGCCCGAGATTCTCTCGAGACGTGGCGGAGGACGAAAAAGCGGCCACCCTTTTCGCAAAGCGGATGTTAGATTCCTCCACCAATCCTGGGGGATTAGATTTTCCCAAGTTCCTTCAGAACTTAACCCCCCAATCGCGATTGTACTACCAACAAAGGTTTATTATTATCGACGCAGTTACCGGACGATCTGGCGAGGGCATGTTGGAGATTGTCCGATATATTAGAATACATCGCATACGATGAACACGCGCAAACTTAATACCAAACTATCGGTTCGCCTAACGCGCAAGCTAGCGAACATGTACTATAGCCCCCGCGGCTACTGGAAGGGACTCGCTGCCATCAAGAACCTCGCGGCGGCGACCAAGGTTTCAGAAAATGCTGTCAAGGAATGGCTCAAGAAGCAGGTCATCTGGCAGATCTGTTTACCCGCGCCTCACAATATTCCGCGCCCGAAATTCGACGTGCCGGTACCGAACCAAGTTCACCAAGCAGATCTCCTGTTTCTCCCTCACGATCGCGTCGGTCGTAAGACGTACAAGTACGCACTGACAATCGTTGACGTAGCGAGTCGTTATAAGGGGGCTGAGCCATTGGCCACTAAAGAGTCTAAGGAGGTGGCCGAGGCTCTCTCCCGAATATATAAGAGGAGTCCTCTCAAATGGCCAAATCTTCTCCAGGTCGATCCCGGCCGCGAGTTCATGGGCGCGGTCTCTCATCTATTGTCTAAGGACGAAGTTTCTGTCAGACGCGGCTGCATCAACATCCACCGGGACCAGGGGATCGTGGAGCGCTTCAATCGAACCCTGGCTGAGAGACTGTTCGGACACCAATACGCTAAAGAACTTGTAGACCCTCATTCGCGATCGACCGAGTGGGTGGCCAGACTGCCCACCGTGGTCTCCGCATTGAACGGAGAGGTGACCAGATTGATAGGTAAGAAGCCTGTAGATGCTATCAAGTTTAAAAGGGTGACGAGCGAGCCCTCTGCCGTCTCGCGCGCGACCCGACCCGTTGGTTTAGAGGAGCAACGGCTTCCATCGGATATTGACGTCCGGTACCTCTATCAACCGGGAGAGCTCGAAGGTGGCAGCCGCCGCGCGTCTGATCCCGTGTGGTCTCTCAATGTATATCATCTAGATCGATCTATTACCAAGCCCGATGAGCCCGTGCTCTACTATTTGGATGATGGGCCATCTCGAGGGTTTGTTCGCGAAGAACTTCTTGCGGTGCCTTCTGACACCCAGCTACCCCCGGATCGTCAGAGTCTTTAGATTGCTAATTTTCTTAATTTTTTCAAAATTATTAAAGAGGTTCTGTTTGTATTCCGTCTGGTAACACGCGTCTTTTATCGTAGTATGCCGAGAGTCCTAATTTTTGTTGACAGTACGTTTTCATAACACCGTCTTTCATTTTAAATCCTCTATTTTGTGCTACATCTATAATGTGTTTTCCATCTTCTGTAGTTTCACTTAGTACTCTTTTATATCTATCCCAATTTAAATTGTTGGTTCTCTTGGACATTCCTTTCGCAGAGTTTTTATTAATAGAATTAAATTTTTCTACAAAATAACACTTACTAGATAACGCTATTGCCCTATCTCCGCTAAATTCCATTTTGAAAAGTCCGGGCTCTCTTTCGCTCCATTTATCCCAAGCCAACCATTTCTTTTTTTCTTTTTCAAATCCGTCTAGTAAGTTAGGTCTAATCAATTCCTCTATCGTTTTTCCACTAACTCCTATATACATACAATCTGTATCCATCTGTATTAATTCGAAGTCTTCTCTTTTTACGTATTTGTCTAGAAATTCGTAGTAAAATTCCAACATTCTCAATTTAGCTAGTTGATAAACCGCTATTCCACAATGGAATGGTCTCTTTACAGCACACCTGGGTTTTCTTGAAGATATTTCGTACGCATCTCCTATCTCTTCCAAATCGTCAAAGAATGCAGATCTTAATGCTTTGTCAACACAGGTTTCGTTTTGTGTATATGTCGTATTTAAATGTCTCTCCGTTGCCTCTATCATTTTTCCACAACACGAGTTTCCTAATAATTTCATTATGTCGGCTATACTGGTTTCTTATTTGGTTCTACATCACCCGTTCGTCTTGCGGCTGTAACTTCTTTTGCGAACCATTCGAATGGTTTTCCGCTAATATAATCTATAACACGATGAACTCCAGTTATTTCTAGGCCGTGTTTTAAATACCATTTCAACAGTGGCGCGTACAGCAATACTTTAGTGGCGGTCATAGATCCCACCAATTTTTTTCCATCTCCTCTTGTTCGGCCAGTATCTTTTAAATATTTTAACATGTGTGTGGGAACTTCATCAACCTCTACTTCTCTGTTTATAAATATTGGGGACATTTCAGAAAACTTATCTTTTAAGTTGTGTGGAACTTCTATATCCACCTCCGCAAACCCAAACCAGTCTCCAGATAAAACTCTTTTACAAAACTTTTTAATAAATTTAGGGTTATGTGGGGTATCTATATGGTGTATAGTTTTCTCTCCCACACGGCATCTCTTTATTTAACGTAGATAAATATAACGCGTTTGCATCGTACCCCAAAACAGCCTTGCAAGGTTTGGAACCCACTCTAATATTTGAAACACCAGCTTCTGCATATCGTGTAAATACTATTGATGGACCGCCAACTAGAGCGTCCTTCATCATTTCGTATGTTTCTTCTTTTGGTGCATATAGAGCATCCTCCGGTATAATCGTCTTTGAAGATTTTTGTTCTTTAATGGTTCCTCTCAATAAATATTGTATAGCTACTCCAGGTAGTGTTACCGCATCTTTGAAAATATCCACACCTCTGTGTTTATAAAATTCACACATTTTTTCCACCGCTTCTAGGAACGGTGCATGCTAAATCTAAATCGTTATAATATTTCAACCAATCTCTGCATTAGGTGTACGCTCCCATAGAAAGTCGGGTACTTGTAAACCCCACTACTTCAAAGAAAACGTGGGGTTGGGAAACCCGAGTTGCACAGCTGGATACTGGAATAAACCTGTCTGCATCCCTGATACCAACCAGATTTAATGTTCCTACAGCGAGATTTAATGTTCCTAACACCGGGTCAAATGGCCCATTAGGCGATATGATAAGATTCTGAAATTCCCAGTTAAATTCTAAATATGTTATAGCGCAAATAAAATCTATAAATAATGCATAAAATCAATTTTATCATTATCAGAGATGCAAAAATGCCTTTCTCCCGTCAAAATCGGTTGACCAACGACAAATATATTGTGAAAAAAAAGTAAGATTTTACCAAAATATGTGTTCCGAAGACCTCTCCAAATCCCGCCAAAATGGTTCCAATACGGCGTAGTAATATGCGGGCCAAAATACTATCTATGATACCATTATCATATAAAATCGTATTCAATATATACACCGAGGTGAATCGTATATGTATGCATTCCACTAAACAAACGAAAACTAACAAGAAGCCAAATCGCCAAACATAACCCTTATGTGCGAAAATGAAACTGGACGTGTGAGAACATTTTGTGTCTGCGCATGGATAATGGTCAGGCGGCTTGACCACTGCATAGGACAGAATAAATATGTGTGGTTTTCTGAACTAAAATGGGAAGATATAATAAATACTAATCTTTTTTTGTTATTATTCGATAGCAGAGATATGTACTAGATATTTGCTGTATTTTTTTATATTTTATTCAAAATGTAGCAGTAAATATGAAGAGCACATAATTATGGCACCACGATTGCAAAACCTGCAATTATCTATGACATACATGCATACATATGGCATATGTTGGCATGACGGAGAAATGGGGCTTATGATCTATGCTACCAACTCCGCTACCCAAATCAGCCTGCATATCCGCGCAGTCTGATCAGGGTCTGCACGGTTTCGCCATTCCGTCTATGTCAATTGATTTCATACATAATAGCATCCGCGATATTCAAAGAATAATATTTATAACAGTCTTGTATTTTTTTAGTAAATGATGACATCTTGCAATATGCTTTGAAAGTGTCATAAATATTCGTTGTCATGTACGGAAGAAAATCATAAATTATGTAAATATTTTTCATGAACTATGACAACTGTGGAAATGTATCAAATTACTTACATGGTTGATCTCATAACGGATCACTGTGTACATAGTATACGCATATACAAATATAAGGCCAAATATGTATAATTTGCAATTGTGTGTTATTGATTAGAATATTTGCACTAATTGACACTGAGAATGATTGGGAGTCAAAGCGTTTTCCTGGTATCATTAATGTTACTCCTTCAACAAACTTTAGCCCTGATCAGACTGCGCGGACTTGAGATTGATACAGATCGAGCTCCGTGTCAGGTGCATAATTTGGTGGCGAAAAAATCTTATTTCTCAATGAAAGATAGCAAGTTAGGAGTCCTTTAGAATCGTCTCATTGAGATCATTGAGACTCCCAACTTGCCATTTTTTGGTGCATAAATTTGTTGTTATCCAGAATTGATAAAATTATGCACCTTAGCTTGAGCTCTGTTGATAGTTTATAAAAAAAATTCTAATCAAACGTTTTAACAGTCATTCATTCAGTATCAAATAAACTGACTGCGTCTGTAGTTGTACTCTTGACCAAAGTTTGATGACCTGTTTATACACACTATCCCCAATTTATTCCAACATGGAATGGGTGGTAGGAGGGAGCATGTGATGGGTAATTTATAACGATCGGCGTGTGTTCATCCTTCCCGGAATGCCGACCTACATGGTTTGGTCCTCTTGTATCGTTTTGCCCCCTCCCCCCCCCCCCCCTGCCCCCCCCCCACCCCCCCCCCCCCCCGGTACTTGAGAGCTGAATCATGTTATGCTCCAGTAAGAAATAATAAGCTTATCATAGCTCCCAACTTGCCATTTTTTATGAAGAAATAACAAAATCCTTGACTGAAACTCTGTTGATAGTTTATAAAACATTTCCAATCGCCAACTTAGACTCAAAACATATTTCCTTTTGCACACGCACTAAGTACGATTTAAGTCGAGGCATTTTGCTGGTATCATTATTGTTACTACTTCGATGAAAACAAAACACGACAAATATAGGCCCTGGTCAGACTGCACGGATGCGCTGGTTGATCTGGGGCTACACTGTCGCATATGCCGTAAGGTCCATTCCCCAGCCACTCAGCTAAATTCCTTGTGTGAAGTCTGACTTTGAGATTGAAGTAAGGTTTTGCAATGAAGATATTTATTTCTGCAAGGTGTATGTAACATAACATATGCTACATGTAATTATGTATCAACAGCACATTTTTAATTTGTAACTTGCTAGTGTGTTGGTCAGTTTGAACCCGCAGATATATCTACACTGGTTAGAAGACTAGTGTGTTCTTGTATCATCAGCTTATAGCTGTTAGAACAAGTAATTCTCCCATCATTATTGTGGAAATCAGCACACACATGTTGTAGGCTACCAAGAGAGCATGGAACAAGATCAGGGTTGCTTATACCATTTAGACAATGATGAATCCAGTCGGTAACAGTCTAGATCCTGATGTGACTGCTCATTCTGATCTGGACCTAAGCTGCAAAGATTACAGCCATAATAGTCGCTGGTGGTAATAAAACTCACCTGTACATATTCTCATGCACTATGGTGGAGTCTGGCAGTTACTGGAGACTCCAGCTGGGCTGTGAAAGTAGTTCGGCATGCTTTGTTATCTCATTAGCTGACCCCATAGTGCAATACAAAATCATTAACAGGAACATTAGCCTGTCAGAATCATCTTGGCATTTGGCTGTTCGTTTTCTATGGGACTGTACACATATATAATGAAAGTTTTCATATTATTTTCTTCGAAAATTCTACGACATTTACTTAATTCTGTTTCATCTATTAACATTTTCCCAGATAGTTTGGAATACCAATTCTCTATATCCGGTAGTCCTGGGTAATCCAGTTTGTCTGGAGAATCGAACCACTCATAAGGAAAGAAAGATTTCTGTCCTTTGCATTCATAGGCTTTTATCCAACTATCGTAACTTACACCAGGTCCTAGATAAAGTATTACATCAAGAAATCTAAACTCTGGAGTAAATAGAAATATTGTTGCGTTTGCACGTTTTCCGACCATTACTTTCTTTTTTGTTGTTGATGCCAGTTCGCCTACTAGGTATTTCTTTATTAAGTTTTATATCTACTTACTGCTGTTAAAACCTATAACCAGTACTTGCTCTATCCACTGTTCGATCTTGCGATTTGGTTTTTACGTAAATGTTCTGTATTAAAACCCATATCTTGACCACACTTCTTCTCTTATAGCTTTTCCCCTGACTTTCAAATCTTCTACGAATTTTTCTATAAGTTTTGCGGGATCTTTATCACAAATATGAGTTACTGTCCTGAGAAATTATCTCCTATACTAACGCTTACCGGAACGTGCTCGGCTTCGTACTCTAGATTATTACCGAGAGTTTCAAATTCTGGGTTGAGATATGCCTCAAAATCGTATACTATCTGATATGGATAAAGAGTAGTGTCGCAACCGATCTTTATGTCTTTACCAGTTCTTTGAAATTCGCATTCCCACATAACTACTAGTTTGAATTCTTTGCTTCTTCTAATAAATGTATCTCTTCTCATAGTGGATGTGCGTTCTTCTTTTCTATACTTTGCATGAATCTCACACCCGTGCCAGTAACAGCCGTGATATTGATATACGGTATTGGTTTCCGTACAGTATCCATCTACTGCAGAGCTCCTAAAACCCATCTTTCACCCCCGTGTCCACACTGTTCGTGGTGAATGTGAATTCCCTCGCGCTTTTCCACAGAGTACATCCAATCGATCGCCCCATAACTGTTAGAACTTTTTGGGTAGAACGCTTTCTCGAACGACGAATGCGGGCGCTCTAAATAATTACCATCACATAATCACAAACTACTTTTGTCTCACCTTTCATACATTTTGGTCCGTGTCTCTTCATATTACTCGCTTTTGTGAATTTCTGCTTGCAATTATCGCAGGTGTAAATTTTAGATAGGTTTTTAAGGTTTTTTATCAGAAATGCGTGATTATTAAACAGTCCTATAATATTGTCATTGGTTTATTACCTATTGCCTTATAGTGTGCTGGTACCTTTTTCAACCACCATACGTTACATTCGGTGGGTTGATATACTTCTATACCGATTTTAAAAAACTCTTCAACCTTTTTCAGATCTGAAAAAGGAATTGGTGAAACCACATTACTACCAAAATATTGCTTATACTAAGTTCTTTCGCCTTTTCTGTACATCTGTCGGGTCTTTTATCTGTCATATACATAGCTAGACACCTGAAACAGACAAAGTCGTCATTATACTTATCTAAAGAATACATACCTTTTTTATTCTTCAGCCATTCTGGAAGTTCTCCTGCTGCTTCTTTGGATTGTAGTCCCAAATCTATTCCCCTACTACCCTGTATTAGCTTTACAAAAACCTCTACCCATCTTACAAACTTCCACTTTGTATTCGGTCTGTCTATTTTATCGGACATTATTCGTGTTTGCTCCTTATCTGACAGCCATTTTTTAACGGTTTTCATTGATGATAGTGGTTCGCTACCACCGAGATTTTTGTGCATTATTATAGTTACAGGTTTTCCATTTTTAATTTCCTCCATATGTTCTAGCTTGTAAGAATATGAATATCTCAATAAAAATTGGTTGTTAGATACGGAGCGAGTTTCTCGGACATGCGTTCAGACTCGTTAATGTTTAAGTTTTTTACGAAAGGATAATGTAACTACCCGTCTTTCCATTTTCTACCTTTCCAATGTTTCATCGTGAGCCCCCAATATTTCTTCACCATTTTCCACTATCGCGCGAACTATAGATCTTTTCTTATTATTTTGTATTGGGCCACCTGTGTGTCTAATTTGAGACAAATTATTTGTGCTTGAAGGTTTTATTACACTAGCCCTTAACTCCGCAATACTTTCTTTTTGAATTCTGTTACCAACTTCCTCCGCTAGTGAGAGGTCTTTAAATGCCCCTCTTTTATAGGCGCGGGTAAACCGCTTCATAAACGCCTCATTCTTTGTGGCATTTATCAGCTTTGTCAACCCCCTAACTCTCAACCGTGTACTATAAGTAATCCCAAGAGATTCGGCTTCTCTTCTCAAACTTTCTATTTCTGCTCTAGTTTCTGGCGTTATCATATTTTCTGTATATACTTTTGTATATATACTTTTGTATAACCTATAAAATTTATCTGTTCAATTGGACGTCAAAAATTTACATAATGTTTTTTTCACATCCAATTGAACAGATAAATTTCATAGGTTATATATATACATATATAATTTATCTGTTCAATTGTACGTCAAAAATTTACATAATGTTTTTTTCACATCCAATTGAACAGATAAATTTCATAGGTTATATACATATATAATTTATCTGTTCAATTGGACGTCAAAAATTTACATAATGTTTTTTTCACGTCCAATTGAACATATACATATACATATATATATATAAAATACATATATAATGGAGTGTGTGACTTGTTATGTAAGACGTTTACATGTAAAGACTATCTACGAAGGCATCTAGCGAGACGTAGAAAGTTTCCTTGTGTCCCCCCACAATTTCAATGCCCCAGATGCCCTTGTAAATTCGTTAGTGCCCAAACTCTTTGTAGACATAAGCAACTACGCTGTCAGGTGGCTAAAGGTGAACGTGGTAGACTAGAGCTGGTAGAATTAGTTGCTGATCTGCGAAATAAATTAGCTATATCGGAGGAGAAAAATGAGGAATATAAACTATTGTACTTGCATGAATGATTTCGACTTTTTTCAAAAGTCAATTACCAATATAATTGGGACTCCCTCTTTTCAAAATTATTTTCTCCAAAAATTCATAAATGATCAGTATTAGGGGGAATATTTGCCCATTCCATAGATATATTTCTGAATACATTGTCAAAATGTACAATGCCTTCAGGCTTGCCAAAGCTACCACCATCACCTTCCGAGTCCGAGCTATTATTCAGACTCAGATTCACCGTCTCCAGGTGATCATCACCTTCCACCAATTTCTGCTTTTTTCCAGGCTTGTAACTGTCCTGCCTCCCCCTTTTCACTTGTTTAGCATCTCTTCTGGGCTTTCCCCTGCCAGGCATTTTTCTTTTTGAGAGATTTTTTAATTTAAGTACAGATATTTTTTGATTTAAGAGTATTGATAATTTTTGGCTTATTCAGCAAAGCATTCAGACAGGAAAAGGAAGTTGACAATTGATGCATCTTGGGATGCTGCATTAATCAGGTGACTGATCATGTGGCACTATCTGATCATGTGACCTACATCATAGGACCAGACCGGAGTCACATGATCTGTAAATCTAAATATAGCCTGGAATTTATGAGATCTAAAAATAGACTCTGAAATGCCCAGATACCACTAAAATAAATATGGAATACTATCTATGGCAGTATTCTGTTTTATATGTTACTTTGTTTCAAATGAACATGATTGATTATTTTATGCTTATCTATAATTATATCAGAACGTTCCATCGTCCGTGTCTATACACACACCAACATACGACATATAAATAAGATCGTAAGAGACCTAACAGAGACACTTATTTTCACATGTACATATTTGGGTAGCGCTTTGTTAAATATGTATAAGAGCATGTAATTGTACCCATATGTCTTATATGATGAAATTGCTATTCATGGATAACTAATGTACACTAATGTAACCAAACAACGACCTTTCTGTGAAAAACCGCAATTCCCGTGACTGGATTTGTCTAACTAACTGGGTTTGAGTTAACCTGAAAGCGAAACGTGTAAAGCTAAACATTGACACATACCTGATCTGAGGCATCTAAATCATGAGCATTCGTTACAACATATGTTTTATATCTGTGGAACGCATAGACGCTGTCAATATTAATTTCAGTACAGGGGACGGGACTTATGTCGATGAGAATATATGTTAATTGAGAATATATTTCCATTTATCAGCGATGATTAAAAATGCAGTCATGCGGAAAGTTTTGCTGAAATAGAATATGCTGATCTGCCTTATACAGACATATGGTTATATGGGACACTTATTAAATATTTCAGTGTAATTTAAATGTATGAATATGGGTATATCCAGTCATGTATGTATGGATATTCACGGAAACAGAAATTGTAATAAATATTATTTGATAATTGTTGTATTTTACATTAATTGTTTTAATGGCATGGTTATAATTAAGTCTAAAGTGATTGAAATATCATGTTACTTAGCCTCACACGAGCATATAACAGTTCAATAGCTGACTGTAATGCGCACAAAGTATACATAAGTAAAGCAAAAGTAAATATTATATCCAATAATTTTCGATATTTTGGAAAATATGGCGGCCATTTTGAATTATTTAAGAAGAGCGTAAATATTTTTAATATCATATATCAGATGAAAAGCAAACTAATATGTTCATATCTAGTTCAGTTCCAAGATATGGTCCACCACAGTGTAGATAATGCTGCCTGATCTTGATGAATATTTGGCGTCCATCTTGGATTCATATGGATTTGATAGCGTCCATCTATGTTTAAAATTAATACAATGTTTTTCTGTTTATCTGATTTATTTTTAATGTTATGCAAGTACATATTGTATTATCAAAATAGATTGAGTAGTTGTGCACTCATTTGACCCATTTGCACTTAATGACCGCAAAAAAACCAGATAACACACTGCAGTTGGGCCGACGGCGGCATTGGTCGGCATGGTCGCCGTTGGCTACCGTGGTCGGGCCGACGTTGGGCCGATGTTGGTATGACGGGTGGCATTCGTTGGCACGTGGCCGTTGGCTATCGTGATTGGGCCGACGTTGTGCCGTTGGTGGGAGTTGTTGGTATGACAGGTGACATTGGTTGGCGAGTCGCCGTTGGCTATCGTGATTGGGCCGACGTTGGACCGTTGGTGGGAGTTGTGGTATGACTGGTGACATTGGTTTGGCAAGTCCGCCGTTGGCTATCGTGATTGGGCCGACGTTGGATCCGTTGGTGGGAGTTCTTGCATGACGGTGACATTGGTTGGCGAGTCGCCGTTGGCTATCGTGATTGGGCCGACGTTGGACCGTTGGTGGGAGTTGTTGGCATGACGGGTGACATTGGTTGGCAAGTCGCCGTTGGCAATCGTGATTGGGCCGACGTTGGACCGTTGGTGGGAGTTCTTGGCATGACAGGTGACATTGGTTGGCAAGTCGCCGTTGGCTATCGTGATTGGGCCGACGTTGGACCGTTGGTGGGAGTTCTTGGCATGACGGGTGACATTGGTTGGCAAGTCGCCGTTGGCTATCGTGATTGGGCCGACGTTGGACCGTTGGTGACAGTTGTAGGCATGGCAGGTGACATTGGTTGGCAAGTCGCCGTTGGCTATCGTGATTGGCCGACGTTGGACCGTTGGTGGGAGTTCTTGGCATGACGGGTGACATTGGTTGGCAAGTCGCCGTTTGGCTATCGTGATTGGGCCGACGTTGTGCCGTTGGTGGGAGTTGTTGGTATGACAGGTGACATTGGTTGGCGAGTCGCCGTTGGCTATCGTGATTGGGCCGACGTTGGACCGTTTGGTAGGAGTTTGTTGGTTTGACTGGTGACATTGGTTGTCAAGTCGACGTTGGCTATCGTGATTGGGCCGACGTTGGACCGTTGGTGGGAGTTCTGGCATGACGGGTGACATTGGTTGGCGAGTCGCCGTTGGCTATCATGATTGGGCCGACGTTGGACCGTTGGTGGGAGTTGTTGGCATGACGGGTGACATTGGTTGGCAAGTCGCCGTTGCAATCGTGATTGGGCCGACGTTGGACCGTTGGTGGGAGTTCTTGGCATGACGGGTGACATTGGTTGGCAAGTCGCCGTTGGCTATCGTGATTGGGCCGACGTTGGACCGTTGGTGGGAGTTGTTGGTTTGACGGGTGACATTGGTTGGCAAGTCGCCGTTGGCTATCGTGATTGGGCCGACGTTGGACCGTTGGTGACAGTTGTATGCATGGCAGGTGACATTGGTTGGCAAGTCGCCGTTGGCTATCGTGATTGGGCCGACGTTGGACCGTTGGTGGGAGTTCTTGGCATGACGGGTGACATTGGTTGGCAAGTCGCCGTTGGCTATCGTGATTGGGCCGACGTTGTGCCGTTGGTGGGAGTTGTTGGTATGACAGGTGACATTGGTTGGCAAGTCGCCGTTGGCAATCGTGATTGGGCCGACGTTGGACCGTTGGTGGGAGTTCTTGGCATGACGGGTGACATTGGTTGGCAAGTCGCCGTTGGCTATCGTGATTGGGCCGACGTTGGACCTTGGTGGGAGTTGTTGGTTTGACGGGTGACATTGGTTGGCAAGTCGCCGTTGGCTATCGTGATTGGGCCGACGTTGGACCGTTGGTGACAGTTGTAGCATGGCAGGTGACATTGGTTGGCAAGTCGCCGTTGGCTATCGTGATTGCCGACGTTGGACCGCGGTGGGAGTTCTTGGCATGACGGGTGACATTGGTTGGCAAGTCGCCGTTGGCTATCGTGATTGGGCCGACGTTGGACCGTGGTGGGAGTTTGTTGGTTTGACGGGTGACATTGGTTGGCAAGTCGCCGTTGGCTATCGTGATTGGGCCCACGGCGTTTGGTTGGAACAGTTCGTTGGACCGTTGGTGACAGTTGTAGGCATGGCAGGTGACATTGGTTCGCAAGTCGCCGTTGGCTATCGTGATTGGGCCGACGTTGGACCGTTGGTGACAGTTGTAGGCATGACAGGTGACATTGGTTGGCAAGTCGCCGTTGGCTATCGTGATCGTGCCGACGTTGGACCGTTGGTGGGAGTTGTTGGTATGACTGGTGACATTGGTTGTCAAGTCGCCGTTGGCTATCGTGATTGGGCCGACGTTGGACCGTTGGTGGGAGTTGTTGGTTTGACGGGTGACATTGGTTGGCAAGTCGCCGTTGGCTATCGTGATTGGGCCGACGTTGGACCGTGGGTGACAGTTGTAGGCATGACAGGTGACATTGGTTGGCAAGTCGCCGTTGGCTATCGTGATTGGGCCGACGTTGGACCGTTGGTGACAGTTGTGGGCATGACAGGTGACATTGGTTGGCAAGTCGCCGTTGGCTATCGTGATCGGGCCGACGTTGGACCGTTGGTGGGAGTTGTTGGTATGACGGGTGACATTGGTTGGCAAGTCGCTGTTGGCTATCGTGATTGGGCCGACGTTGGACCGTTGATGACAGTTGAAGGCATGACAGGTGGCATTGGTTGGCAAGTCGCCGTCGGCTATCGTGATTGGGCCGACGTTGGACCGTTGGTGGAAGTTGTTGGTTTGACGGGTGACATTCGTTGGCAGGTCGCTGTTGGCTATCGTGATTGGGCCGACGTTGGACCGTTGGTGACATGACATGTGCCATTGGTTGGCAAGTCGCCTATGGCTATCGTGATTGGGCTGATGTTGGACCGATAGTGTGTGTGTTTGGTATGACGGATGGCATTGGTTGGCAAGTCGCCGTTGTCTATCGTGATTGGGCCGACGTTGGACGGTCGGTGGGAGTTGTTGGTATGACAGGTGCATTGGTTGGCAAATCGCCGTTGCTATCGTGATCGGGCCGACGTTGTGCCGTTGGTGGGAGTTGTTGGTATGACGGGTGGAATTGGTTGGCAAATCGCCGTTGGCTATCGTGATCGGGCCGACGTTGTGCCGTTGGTGGGAGTTGTTGGTATGACGGGTGCCATTCGTTGGCAAGTCGCCGTTGGCTATCGTGATCGGGCCGACGTTGGACCGTTGGTGGGAGTTGTTGGTATGACAGGTGACATTGGTTGGCAAGTCGCCGTTGGCTATCGTGATCGGGCCGACGTTGGACCGTTGGTGACAATCGTTGTATGACAGTCAGTATTGGCTGGCTAGTCGCCGTTGCCTATCGTAATTGGGCCAATGGTGGGCCGTTGTTGACAAACGTTGGTACGCAGGTGACAGCATTGGTTGACAAGTCGGCGTTGATTAATTAATTGAATGTTCATATTATAGCCATATACTATATATACTTGTGGCACCACTGCAGTATCAAATGCAGCTGGAGTCATATTCATACTTCATGAATTTGACAAAAACGTATATACAGTAATGTGGAAATATGTAATCAGTCACCGAATAGTATTAATTGTATTTGGGTAGTTTTCATTTTAACAGCGAACATTTTGAATTTACATAGTGTGAATTCAAATACTGATACAAACCGTGCAGACATTAGTTACAACCGAAAGCCATAGTTGAACATAAATGTAACATTGATAGCAACAACATATTAATTAATAAAAAAAATATTTCATTTGATCGACGCCCATATCGTGATGCACAATAAGTAAGATTCTCGGGAATATCCAGTGGTATTTGGTTAGCTTAATAATACGGTACAGTACGTAATATTGAGGAACATTTTCAATGTGTGGAAATCGATCAGTCGCCCCCCAAAAATTATAGGCTACGTGTGATTGAATTGGCGCCATTTTGTACTGAATAGCACATATTAAAATAACACAATGCATTACAACCTATTTAAATTTCCGTGAGTAAATAATTAAAACGCGTAATGTTGTCAATAGTATGTTCAGTAATGATAATAAAAAAATGCATGCACCCAATTAAGGATACCAACGATGGAATTAAACAGCACAGCAAAAGTAATCACCTTCACCGCCACACACAACGTGGCACGTACGCATTTAGTGGGGATGGTAAACCAGAACACCTGTCATATACGGTCTGCGCCAGAACAACAGAATTAAAGTTCACAAGAAATTTCATAAATAGATCCGCAGAAATGCAAACACCATGCAGGCGCGCGATCCATGGGGGGGGTGGGGGGGGGGGGGGGGGAGGGGGGGGGGGGGGGGGGGGGGGGGGGGGGGGGGAGGGGGGGGGGGGGGGGTGCACCCGGCTCACGTCGTCATTTTTTTCTGTAAATGATAATTATTTTTGTAAAGCTATACGTACCGGGAAATCGCTTCAAAGTTATGTGTTTTGTGGCTTCGCGTCTTCGGCGCTCGCATAGTCATATGCGGTAGAATTAAGGACACATGATGAAAAGGCCGCCTGTTAACTTCTCTGGATTCATGTCTGAGGTGTCTGTTTTGTGGTGCCTTAATTGTTGCATTTTCTATTATTATTGTTCGGTAGTTCTTGTGCCCATGCAGAAATATGAAAATAGTACGAACCAGTGCATTTCTAGCGGAACGAATTAAGCTGCATGGTCGCGGAACCTACGCCACCAAACAACAAAAACAAAAGACATGTAACTGACCACACTATGTAGTAAACTGTAATAAATAGTTGTAGATAAACAATCACACGCCAACATCTGCACATGTAAAAAGTGTTCACGTTGATTATCACGAAATTACCGGGTGCCTCAAAAAATCAGCGCGCGAATCTCAACAACAACAACAACAACAGCAAGAAGACGAAGAATTGGACGCGAAATAAATTTTTTAAATTTTGTTTTCATTTATATTATAAGTATTTGGTAAGTTACAATCCCCATAAACCCAAAAACATAGCATAGTGTAGCAAATTACATCATTAAACGCGTTGTGGTCACTTTTTTGTTGGTCGTTTTCGTTTATAATGTCAAATAATAAGATGTTATTGTCAACGATGTTTACCAGCACCATTTCCACAGGCACCGTGACCGTCACCACAGGGCGTCAGACCAACGTTGGTGCACGACAGCCCCACGTGGGTCCGACCGTCAACCCAACGTCAGGCCGATACAGGTGCTCAGTTTACTTATTTTTAGCTTGACTAATTGATTATTCGAAGAATAGTGAGAGGCTTATATTGGCGGATACATGTCCAGCCCACCCCCCCCTCCCCCCCCCCCCCCCCCCCACAACCCTCACCCTCAGAATTTTTTATTATGCTCCCCGAAAAAAAATCGGTGGAGCATATTGTTGCCAGCTTTGTCCATCCGGCGTCCGTCCCGCATATACTCTAACCCCCTTAGGCTTGATGGATTAAACTTGAAACTATGTGCATCTTTAATCATCATCCATATTTTTCATTCTTCAGCCCACCCATGCCGCCACCATTCCCAAGGTCAAAATACAATTGACTTTGAAAATTTTGTTAAACTTTTTGCAAATGTTAAAGTTGTTTTTTTTACTAACAAAGCCTTGTCTGGGAGCATTTGTAGGTTTTTACCGACCTTTCTATCTTCTCCTTTGTAACCTTGGGGCCTAAAAGTCCCCAAACTTTATTGTCCTTGAGTTGGGGCGGATTAGGAAAAACTGCTAAAATTACTTAGTTTCATAATCAAAGATGGTCGACATCTACAAATAGCACAAATTCTTAAAACAGGTGAGCGATACAGGGGCATCATGGCCCTCTGGTTTTTAGCCGGGTTTTTTTAAAAAAAAAATCCCGGTATTGGATTGGCGAAAGCCGGGCCGGCTGGAGGGTGGGCGGGGCGGGCGGCGTCCATTACTTTCCTGTTGATGTGTAAACTCAGCAACCGTTGCTCCGAATTCAACGATACTTCACAGGTACATTCAAATCAATCAACCGAACGCGGCCTATTGAATGTGGGGCTTCATCGCGTCAAGGTCGCTACGTTAAAATGAGAACATTTGCTGGTTACATGTTTTGTACGAGCTTGTATTTTTATGTCAATATTTTTAATTTCCTTTCTCCGAATTCAACGATACTTCACAGGTACATTCTATCAATCAACCGAATGCGGCCTATTGAAATGTGGGGTTCATCGGACCAAGGTCAAGGGTCGCTATTTTAAAATGAGAAACATTTGTTGGTTACATGTTTTGTAAAAAGTTGTATTTTGTCAAATTATTTTTAGTTTCCTTTTCTCCGAATTCAACGATACCTTTCACCGGTATTCATATCAATCAAACCCGAACGCGCCGATTGAATGTGGGGTTCCAATCTGACCAAGGTCAAGGTCGCTATGCTAAAAAAAATACCAGACTTTTGTTTGACGTTTTGTAAGACTTTAGTTTTATTTCCAAATTTTCCTTTTAAAGTTTCTTTTCTCTCAATTCAACAATTTGGTATCTGTGTTTGTTTACCTTGACATATTGTAGTACATGCCGAAAAATAAATTTAAAAAAATAGTCGGTCATCTTTTATGCCCATGTTTTAAGCCTAAATGGTTTCCTTTTTTTCAGTTGAGTTTACCTTCCGCAGCCTGGGTGGCTTCAGTTCAAAGGGACGTCTTACACAGAAATTATGGCAAATCTGATGACAAATGCCCTCGCATGCCAGTTCAACTGGCAGGGCAAAGGGAATAAACAGAGCTACGTCGGCTGCACTTTGTCTAAAGTTATAAAAGGTACAGTACTGTATAAGACCCTACCCCCCAAAAAAGTCGACACACTAAAATCTGAATTACTTATAATATTTGTAGTAGTCCCATATTTGTTTTTTACACATTGCAATCATTAGCATATTTCACTCGCTTCTGGTGTAAAGTGCAATCATATTAGGTTTGAAATGTCAAATGGGCAGCAAAATGAAAAAAAACTAGGAAATATTGGTGATATATCAGTATCAATTTATTCACAAAAAAAGGTCACATTCTATTTGAGATTGTATATATCGTACTTTTTTTCGCCATAGATGAAATTCTACAGTAATAAAAGTTAACAATTAGCATCAGCTCGTCTATTTAGTCATATGTAAAGCACTAAATAATATTGTTTTACCTGAAACAACAAACCATAATGTATTATTTGATACACCTTTTTTACCTTTTTACCTTTTCTGGCCAATTTTAAATTAATTTTAGATTAATTGATCTGAAAACTATTTGTCCCATCACACAAGCTTTTTCACACAGTTCAATAAAATGTACATTGTTGTATGTTTCAATGTACATGTACTCGCTTAATATTTTCCTTATTATTTTATTACTGACATTTATTAGCTATTCCTGGCATACGCTCAGGGGTAGGCTATTGTCATCACTCACTGTCCGTCGGTTTTCCTTGTCACTGTATCCTTACTCTGTTTTACTACGTGAGTGGAAACTAAACGAGTTTAGATACGGAAATTTGCTGAGTTTGGGTAAGGAAACTGGCAGTGAGTGCGAGTGTAGGCGCGGGGTAAGCGGGTGGTCTCGTGGGTAAACAGCAATATTTATCATGGTAGCACAGTTAATAACTGTTATTCAGTAGTCATTTACAAGTGTCATATCCTAGTTAACCATCACAGAAGGACTAGGCTAAGAAAATGACTAGTGGCCCCGTCCACACTCGAAACCCACCCCGGATGCGCTCTGTTACTCTGATGTGTTAACCTGAGTACCCGCGGCTCCCAGGAAATGAACCAAAGCTAATAATGCTGGGTATCTTTAAATTCTACAGTTTTATGCGGATTACTTTCAGATGCTGCCAAATCCAATAGCTTGAGCGATGCGATGCAGAGGACTCGCACAAAGAAAATGGCTTAAGTAATGCCAAAGATCGGGATGGCGGACCGGAAGAAAACGTCTAGAAAACAAAGAGGGTAATGTCTATTTTAAAATTGTTGAATGAGATATAAAGCAAATGCTTCAGTTAGGTTTCTGTGGGGGTTCTTGTTTTCCCATGTAAAGTCAATGAAATCTAGAAAAAAATCAAACTCATAAAATAGCAATTATTTTCACAAATAACTCCTGTACATGTATTAAAATGAGTATGTAATCTCTATCCCCCCACATAAAACAGATGACATAACCTGTAATCTGTAAATAATAGACACATTTCGATGTAGGACATGTATATTTCCTGTGTAGACGGTGTGTTGACCGTGTGTACATGTCCTACATCGAAATGTGGTCTATTATTTACAGATTACAGGGTTACTAGTATGTCACATTTTATATATGGGGGGAGGGGATAGATACATATCATTTAATACATTTACAAAAGTTAGTTTGTGAAAATAACCGTTATTATTTTATTTTTGAGATTAGATGGGAGTAGGTGGGGCGGGAGATGGGAGGAAGGGCTAGGGAGGGAGAAAAAAATATACAGAAAACACAGAGAGCGCGGTAACACCATTATTGGAAATATACGATGCCGCGAAAAAAAACAGCGCATTATAGTAAACTACTGTTTACTTCCACGAAAATCTGCCGATCTGGTTGCGTCATTTAAAGCATAGTAAAAATACGAAAATACCCCCCCCCCCCCCCCCCCCCCCCACCCCACCCCCAAAATCTTTTTCCCATAAATAACAAATTGTAACCCTAATTGTTTTTGTCCTCTCCGGCCATATTTGATTCCCCTAGAGAAAAATTTTTAGTTTTTTCGCATAAAATCGATATTCGACAGATTTCAAATACAATTTTTTTGGGAGGGTTACCATATTGTTATTTATGTAAATTTTATTTATTTGTGCAAGTTCATATTTTCACTGTTGCTTAAATCAATCATCGGCAGATTTTTCGTGTGGAACAAACATTTTAAACAATAAGCATTTGGGAGCCATATGTCTTGGTTCGTGTTATTACCAAAATCGTGCATGTGAAGTGTGTTATTCTGGGACATAGGTGTGTGGGGGGGTGGGGGGGGGGGGGGTAACCAAAGTATGTCCCCCCCCCCCCCCCCCCCCCACCCCCCCCCCCCCCCCACCAATAATTGCATGAACTTGGAAACTTGTAAAATATTCCATAATCCGATGTCAGTATATCGAGCAAGTGCTTGTACAGTGTGCTTAGTCCTTGATTAGATTGCAGAAATGGCTTTCAGACCAGCGTGGTTTCAAAAATGTCCCTTGTGGAGCCCCTAGCAAATTTCTTTTATCAAACACCCCCCCCCCCCCCCCCCGACAGAAATTGCATTATTACGAGACGCACCATGACATAAGATTAGACATTCAGAATTTTATACATTAATATTCTCGAGTAAAAATGATAGATTTATCAAATGACGTCAAAATTTCATGAAAATTCCAGAGCAAATGCGAAATATAATTATGTACGTTCTCTGTGATTTTCATCAAATGTTGGCTTCATTTGAAAACAAATTATGTGGATTTTTCAAAACCATTTTAATTTTATGGCATGTTCCCTCATAGTGCATCTGATAGTTGCTTGGCTGTCCAACCAGAATTCAATCACGTTGCATATTCAGGACTATACATTTCAGAGAAAGAGCAGCCATGAAGACAATTTCCGGCGCCCTGTCCTCCAGTGACGATAGTGAACGTGACATGAATTAGTAATGTTGAATAAATATGCTATGCTATGATATTTTTTTTCTTAATTGATGGGCAATATTTATAGCTTTCAATCAATGTGATCATTCGTCAACATTTCCAATTGTGGTACAACCCTTGGATCAATGTCTGGGGCCGAGGTTATAAAGCTTTTTATCAATCTCAGACTCGTGTTCAATGAAGGTCATTGGTCAGTTCTGAGGATAGATGCAGGCCAATCAGCTTTCTTGAACATGGGCCTGAGATTTGGGTTAAATAAATTACGACAAAGTCAAGCGATCCTTGCAAACTGCTGAACACCACTACCAGACAAATACGTTGCTGACCAGGATTTATTCCATCTGTTCAGTTGTTTCATATATACTTTGCCAAAATAGGCAGAGTAAATGACAAAAACGTCACCTAGTGCCGGCTTACGTGCTACTCAATGTTAAACAGGACACAAACAAGTTAAATAAGTATAACCTCGGCCCCTGAAGTAAGGTTGTTAGTGGACCAACAGTGATCCAACGTTGGCCCAACAGTGACGTTGCAGGCGATGACGGTGCAGGCGTTGGGCCAACATTGGCTGGCTGGACAGCCCAACGGCGGACCGACGGTGGCTTCCAACGTTGGGCCAACATACAAAACAGCAAATGGGCCAACGTTGGACCAACATTATACCGCCGCTAATGTCTTGTGTGGGCCAACGTTGGTCCAACAGTGACACCAACGATGACGGTGCAGGCGTTGGGCCAACATTGGCTGGCTGGACAGCCCATCGGCTGGCCGACGGTGGCTGCCAACGTTGGGCCAGCATAAACAAAAACGCAAGTGGGCCAACGTTGGACCAACATTAGGCCGCCGTTAATGACGTGTGTGGGCCAACGTTGGTCCGACAGTGACCCAACGATGACGGTGCAGGCGTTGGGCCAACATTGGCTGGCTGGACAGCCCAACGGCTGGCCGACGGTGGATGCCAATGTTGGGCCAACATACAAAACAGCTAATGGCCAACGTTGGACCAACATTGTGCCACCGCTAATGTCTTGTGTGGGCCAACGTTGGTCCAACAGTGACCCAACGATGACGGTGCAGGCGTTGGGCCAACATTGGCTGGCTGGACAGCCCAATGGCGGACCGACGGTGGCTTCCAACGTTGGGCCAGCATACAAAAACGCAAATGGGCCAACGCTGGACCAACATTGGGCCGCCGTTAATGTCTTGTGTGGGCCAACGTTGGTCCAACAGTGACCCAACGATGACGGTGCAGGCGTTGGGCCAACATTGGCTGGCTGGACAGCCCAACGGCTGGCCGACGGTGGATGCCAACGTTGGGCCAGCATACAAAAACGCAAATGGGCCAACGTTGAACCAACATTAGGCCGCCGTTAATGTCGTGTGTGGGCCAACGTTGGTCCACCAGTGACCCAACGATGACGGTGCAGGCGTTGGGCCAACATTGGCTGGCTGGACAGCCCAACGGCTGGCCGACGGTGGCTGCCAACGTTGGGCCAGCATACAAAAATGCAAGTGGGCCAACGTTGGATCAACATTAGGCCGCCGTTAATGTTGTGTGTGGGCCAACGTTGGTCCAACAGTGACCCAACGATGACGGTGCAGGCGGTTGGGCCAACATTGGCTGGCTGGACAGCCCAACGGCTGGCCGACGGTGGCTGCCAACGTTGTGCCAGCATACAAAAAGCAAGTGGGCTACAAAAACGCAAGTGGGCCAACGTTGGACCCAACATTAGGCCGCGTTAATGTCGTGTGTGGGCCAACGTTGGTCCAACAGTGACCCAACGATGACGGTGCAGGCGTTGGGCCAACATTGGCTGGCTGGACAGCCCCAACGGCTGGCCGACGGTGGCTGCCAACGTTGTGCCAGCATACAAAAACGCAAGTGGGCTACAAAAACGCAAGTGGGCCAACGTTGGACCAACATTAGGCCGCCGTTAATGTCGTGTGTGGGCCAACGTTGGTCCAACAGTGACCCAACGATGACGGTGCAGGCGTTGGGCCAACATTGGCTGGCTGGACAGCCCAACGGCGGGCCGACAGTGGCTGCCAACGTTGGGCCAACGTATTGACAGTAAGTGGGCCAACGTTGGGCCAACTGCAGTGTGCTATCTGGGAATGACCTTGTCCCACCTGATTTGATTGACCGACACCGGATTCGTGTTCAGTATATGATATAATGCATTGATTTAAAGTAGTCGTTGCTTTTGCTCTCTCGGGTTGAACAGAATTCATTTTATGGGTGCTTGCCACCCCCCCCCCCCCCCCCCCCCCCATAGCTACTATTATGCTGCATTTACAATTTCAAAGATGAATGTTAACATGTTAATGACTTATGAACCAATATTTTGTATGTAATTGTTCTGGAAGTTGTGTGGTACAATTAAAAATAAAACACTCATAAAATATCCTCCTTGATACAATAACATTAAACATGTTGAATATGTCTAACTAAATTACATGTTATCTGTGGCTACATGTATAAATATTGATTAAAGCCAGTATTTTACCTTGTTGATTTCAACCCTTACAATGCTGAATTAAATTTTGTCGTCTGCTGAACAATATTTATTTTCCATTTTCATCATCAAAAACATAGTTTGTCAGCAATTTAGAATCAGTTCCAATGGAAATGATTCCAAGGTGCTGCCAAACCATGTTTTTATTGAGAAAAATGACAAAATTCGAAACAACAGCAGACGTTAATTTTCGTTTGTTTAAGGGTTAATAACTACTAAATATCGGATTCATTTTAAAAATTATATGTTATGTTAATAATTTCCCTCCAGGATGCGTCCGCCCAGTAAAATCAAGACAAAGGAAGAAGTGAAGACGAAGATAGAACTATTAGAGGTAGGCTGCAGTCAATAACCCTCACACCCTATTCCAATGGAATGGACTCTTTTGTTAACAAAATATGCAGATCCAGATGAGATGGCACATTACGACCAGTACGATACAAGTCTGTATTATTGAAAGAATATTGTCTGAATATTTTCATGTTGCACCATGATAGCCTGACAACTGTGTATACATTAGTTGAGGGGACAAACAAGGTTATGCGACTAGATCTACAGTGTTTCCTCTTACTTACGGGTGAAAGGGTTAAAATCGCCCAACATGGCTGCCATTTTGGCTAACAATCATTTCTTGTTGTAGGCGCTGGGTGACATCCAGATTGCCATCAAGATGTTGAAGGAGGGCGATATGACTGAGAACCCGACGGATAGACTCTATCGCTCACTCAAGTGTGACCTGGTTCCGTTGGACCACAAACACAAAGAATTTACGGTACAACCTGCCTTATTGAATCGCATGGCTTATGGCTGTGAGCCGGCTCATCTAAATCGACAGTGGTTAAATTATATTATTCCTTATTTCTCCATACAATATGGATGTTAACCATTCTTTTGAACTGTCTTGTCATAAAATATATATATATACTGTCACTGAAAGATGAAGACAGTAATTAGGAGGAAGCTGTGTTCGAACCTGTGTTGTCGGCTACTTTTCATATTTTTCCATTTTTCTTAGCAAAGAGCTGTATTGGTAGCACATGAGAACTGTCTCCATGGCGATGATTTTCATGCACTGCGAAAATATGTTATGAGATACTGAAAATAGGAAAAACAGCAGACGACAAAAATTTAATTCAGCTGAACCTTTTATGTTGGTGGACAGTGTTTAAGATTTTTGCATAATATATTTTATATACATGTAATTCTCGTTATCTCGAAGTTGACCAGACTGAGCAAAATATATCGATATATCCGAAGTTCGCCAAATTTAGTGACCATTCTCGAAAATATCCGAACATAATCACTTCAAAAATACCGACTTTACTTTACTTCCGGGTTTTCATACATTGCACACTTTCTTTTTACGAAACGCGCATGCGTTGTTTCTGAATATATCGCATATGCATGACACAATATCCGGTACACAACATTTGTTTTGCAAATCATACCCAATACACATCAATGAATAATCGTTACATCTAAATGTCAATGCTTGCCGTACGTCTCTTCGGACAATTTTATTATTCAATCGCAAAATGCAAGACACATGTTTCGTCCCCAAACCACGTCGGACATAGACTCGTCAGCCACAAACAAATTTGGCGTTTAGAAATGTCAAGTTCTATTGACTTGATTGCCACGCCATTTATTTCATCTTCATGTTAAAGTGATCCGATGTCACATTGATTAATTGGTTAATTATGGTTTGTGAATTCCTTTAATAATTAACATGTTGTGCAACGTTCAACACATTTTACCGGCGGTGTTTTTGATTTCTATGGACGAATAAAACTTACCTGTGATAATCTCTCTGAATCAGACTTGGCGGTGATGGCCGGCGCGGGGCTTATTTTTCAAATCGAGTTATCAAAATACAAATATGAAGGAACATGCTATTGGGACTCGATTTCCACCTCGACATATATGAAATATTGACATAACCGATATTGATTTATCAGGAGTAAAATACATGATCTATATAGAGAATTTGGCCAGGACCCCGGACGTATATCAAGATAAGCAGGTTTATCGAGATAAGCGATATCGATATAAAGAGAATCAGCTGTAATCTGTTTTCATATTTTTAAAAATATTTTATCAACTGCCGACAACATTTACAATGTTGTGCAAAATATCTTCACTATCGCTGGATATTTTCCGTATATCATGTCGGAAGTTGACAAAAATCTCAGAGCACATGCGGAATTCAATTCCACATGTGCTCTGAAATGTTCGTCATCTTGCAAATATGCATGGCCAGATGGTGCAGACGTACCTCAAGAATACGCACTCGACCATGCACGACAAATACACGATGCAGCTACTCGATGTGTACAACGTCGCGAAACACGGCGAGGACACTAGGTTCAACGACTGTGGAAACAGGTAACCTCTACTGACTGTGCCATGTTTTCTTATGACCTACCTTTGACCATTAAACACACCCTCCTCAAAATATTAGTTAAATTTCATCAATTACTGATTTTATTTTTTAAAAAACAACCACACGTACCTTTTCAATGGGATTTTAACATGGGGTTATAAGTTTTGGTCTTGTGGACCGGTTTTCAAGTCAGCTTTTATTCATTTAGTTCGATCATTTCCAAGTTATCTAGACAGGTTCAAGAGCCAATTTCCAAAATATATCTTCCTCTGATCTTACCTCTCTTATGTCGCCGTTTTTCGCCGATATTGAATAGAAAAAAGTGCAGTATTTTGCATACATAACTTGCGGATGGTCACTATAACTTTGTGTTTATATATTGCTTTGCATGCTAGCTGTGAAAATAACAGCCACAACAACAGTATTTTTCTTATTTCTCTGTAGATATGTATTGAAATTTCTGGACTCGATTCTAATGAAATTCCAAGACATATTCATGATAATTACAGGGAGAAATAAAAGAAAATATGAATTTCCGTCTGCTATTTTTGAACTATTTATAGCCCACAAGTTTCCCAGCATGCAAAGAGATATATTGAGGATGCTGTACCTAATTCAGCATTCCTTCAGTTGGTCACTATTATCATGATAATGATTTCTATTAACCCAAAGTTTCTATCTGTAACGCGCTGCGACTTACAGTGGCCATTTTAATGTTCGTACTCTGTATCCTTGTCCACTAATATAACTCAAGTTCTACTTGATGGATCGTAACAAAATTCGGTATACATGTTTATCACGACAAGACGAAGAACCCTATTCCATTTCAAACATTTCCCATGGCCTATCTCCCCAAGGCGGCCATGTTTAATTTTTGCTCTATGTATCCTTGTCCATGCAGTAATCAAGTTGTCTTGACCGATCGTAACCAGATTTGGTATTCATGTTTATCACGGCAAGACAAAGAACCATTTTCATTTTCAAAAATCTGTTCTTCTTCCAATACGTTCATCCCTCAGGTATCCGAGTATTCTCGAACAGTGACTTTGTACATGAGCCGTCGAGGACATCGCTCATGAACGTTAAAATAGCGTATATGTTACAGTTAAAATCAGGCACTGTCGTGGGTCCTACACGGCCGTCGGCCCACTCTTGAATGTCGTCAAGGTGGGAGCCGCTACGACACACGCTGGTAGACATTTCCAGAGCCGTACGGTGCTGGGGAAGAATGAAGCCTGGTGTGTATTGGATGAAGAATGCGGAATAGCAAATCTGATTGTGTGCCCTCTGGTTACTCTAGATGAAGCTGGGATGAGGTATAATGCTGGGGGGATGGCGATCAAATTGTTGACTATCCGGTACATCATTACAAGCTTTGCTTGGCGGCGCCTTTCCTGGAGTGTGAGCCAATTGAGGTCTGATAGCATTGATGTAACACTGATTTGCCTGCTGTAGTCACCTGTCACATAGCGTGCTGCCCTCCTCTGCATGGATTCAAGTTTGTCGATATTACGCTGCGTGTGGGATCCCATACAGGTGACGCATACTCTAATATTGGACGCACTAGTGTCTTATAGCACTGTTCCTTCACGCTTTTAGAGCAGCCGTATGTATTCAACCTGACAAAACCAAGTGCATTGTTGGCCTTCTTCGCAGTGTTATCGTTGTGTTTATTCCATGAGAGGGTGGAGCTAATTGTAACTCCCAGGTATTTGGAGGCTGGTGACAGGGCTAGATCTTGTCCACGGATCTGGTAGTTGGCTTCAATTGGATGCTGCTTGTTGGTTATGCGGGTTACCTCGCATTTGTCCCGGTTGAAGCTCATCTGCCATTGAGATTCCCACAATGGTCACTGGTCTAGGTCATTTTGTAATGCTGCAGAATCAGCTGGGGACTTGATCTTTCTGTGGAGCAAGCAGTCATCAGCGAACAACCGTGCAGTGGATGTAATAGATTCTGGCATGTCATTAATGTATACCAGGAACAGGAGCGGTCCAAGCACTGTTCCCTGGGGTACCCTTGAAGTCACATCTGATGTTGCAGAGTGATGACCCTCTAAGACAACTGACCGTGTTCGTTTGTTTAGGAAGTCTCCAATCCAGTCAAGCAGCGATCCTCTGATGCCGTAGTGCTTCAGCTTGATGAGAAGTAGTTGGTGTGGGACTTTGTCGAAGGCTTTATTAAATTCTAATAAAGCCGCATCCACTTGCTCCCCTGCATTGAGAGTTTGTAATATCCTGCGTTGTCAACAGGAGTTGTGAGTCACATGATCGTGCTTTGTGGAATCCATGTTGAGAATCATTCAGCATGCAGGTGTCTCTCATCCATGTGTGAAACGACGTGGCTGTGCATACTAGCTATGCTCAAGTAGTTTGCAGCTGATTGACGTTAGTGATACTGGGCGGTAGTTTGAGGGCTTGCTTCTGTCTCCTTTCTTGAATATCGATGAAATGAAGGCCTCCTTCCATGAAGTAGGTATGGAACCTTGGTGCAACGAAGCTTGGAAGATTAGAGTCAGAATGTCAGCCTGAAATGTTGTCTGGGCCGGTCGCCTTGTGAGGATTAAGGTTTTTCAACAGTTTGATGACACCATTCTTGTGTACTGAGATCGGGTTGACTGGTGGGTGGTCTGTAGTGTTGAGAACTGGAATGATATTGGTGTCTTCAGTTGTAAGGACAGACAAGAACTGATTGTTCAGAATGTTAGCTTTCTTCTTGGCATTACTATGTGTCATTCCATCACTGTATAGTGGGGATACTCCGGTAGCATCGCATTTCTTGGATTTTACAAATTAATAGAATTTCTTGGGTGTTGCTTGTTTGATCGTCACTCATCATGTCGCCAACATATGTATTATATGCATTTCTGCAGGCTTTCTGGCACTCTCGCTTAGTTGCCTTATATATTGCCCAGTCTGTGGCAGAGTTTGATGTCCTTGCATTGTTAAAGTGACGTTTTTTCTTTCCGGATAGCTGTTTCACATTCACGTTGATCCATGGTTGACTTAATCTAGAAGTCGTAAACTTAGACGGCACATGTTTTCCCATGAGTTCAGAGACTTTGTTAGTGAAACATTCCCATAAAGAGTTTATGTTTGTGTCCATTGTGTACTTGGAGATGAATTCACTACTGAAATCGGACATATCTGACTTCAATGCGGGTAGGTCTGCTCTTTTCCATAAGTTGATTTTCCACCGTACTGGTCTTTGGTGCGTGCGTCCGGTCCGTCCATCCGAAAAATATTGTTATAACTTCTATTTCCTTCATCTAAAATGCTTAATATTTTTCACACATGCATTCCTGTAAGGCTCTACAACCATGCTGTGCCAAATGCACGACCGTCCAACCCCCGCTGATCCCAAGGTTAAGGTCAAATACTTAGTCTCTTTACAAAACTTAACATCAGAGAAATATGTTACGATATAACTTCTATTTCCTTCATCTAAAATGCTTAATAGTTCAAACATGCATTCCTGTAAGGCTCTACTACCATGCTGTGCCAAATCCACGACCGTCCAACCCCCGCTGATCCCAAGGTCAAGGTCAAATACTTAGTCTCTTTACAAAACTTAACATCAGAGAAATAAGTTATAACTTTTAGTTCCTTCATTGAAAATTCTTAATAGTTCATGCATGCATTCCTCTAAGGCTCTACTATCATGCTGTGACAAATCCCCGCTGATCTCGAGGTCAATGTCACATACTTAGTCTCTTTACAAAACTTAACGTCAGAGAAATCGGTTATATAGTGGGGCGGATATGTGAATTGGGTGTGCACATTTGGAAACAAGCATGAACATTTGCATAGGGGGGTTGTTGAGTATACTGATTCCAAAAATTGCGGGAACCACGATGTCATTCCAACGGTTCCCGCTCAAAATTGGAAAAAATCAATATGGCCGCCATAAAATAGTTTTTTTGTCAATACCTTTGGTCTAAGTGATCCAATTTTCATGATCTTGGTGCCTTTGCCAATGTTTTTGAGGTCTAGGAATCTAATAAAATACATTATAAACATCTCACTGCACATTTTGATGTTGAAATTGAAAAATAGTGATCATAACACATGCGTTTCACCTCAAACCTAACTGATGCACATATGAGAAGCAGCCGGAAGCTAGACGTCATGGCACCGTCAATAAACTTGGTATACACAGTGCAATTTACAATTTTAGCGATCGATACTATTTGTGTTTTTCAGATACTGGTGGTGGTGAAGGTTTGGTGATGGTAAATGTTGTCCTTGGATGTTCACATAAACTTGTAACCATGTCCAAGAAAATAAAACTAGTTCCTAAGGCTTGCCCAGTACCAGCTAAACCAACTGATAAAACTTATAAGCCCAACACCAATAGGCTATTCTACATTGGCAAGCATTCTTCATAAGCTGAAAAGGGTGCCATTGAACATTAAAGGTACATGTCCACTCAGTAGGCACAAACTGTTAATAGGAATTAAATAAGTGTATAATTGTTTCACTATTCAACCAGTTCTAAAAATTACAAGTGCCCGATATACAGATATACTCATTTAGAAATATTTATTTTACTGATAGTGACGCACGGTGGTATCAGGCTATTTTCATATGCAAATGAGGAATGATTTTTTAAAATTATTTATACTAATTAAATGTGTCACCTGAAAAAATAATATTTTAGACAGATTATAAAGTATGATCATTGACGATCAAAAAAATAAACACGGAGAATAAATAGTAATGTCCATTAGCATTTTAAGGAAACACGGTTATCGCCCCTGATATCAGTGTGGAAATTTAGGTCTGATATAAAATGTATAATAATGCCAATCAATACGTGGGGTAATGGTGAATTAATATTTATTTTGCCAGAAAATGTCTCAGATGATGTCTCTGATATAAAGAACAGTTTGTGCATACTGAGTGGGCATGTACCTTTAATGTCTCTTGATTATACGATGGTAATGGCATAGAATATACACTAGTTAATCATAATGCCAAGTGGCACAACGTCTGTTATCTGATGTGTAATAATACAAAAGTTAAGAGGGCCAAGAAACTGCAAGAGCAAGGCTAACATAGATCCAGAGGTCAATGCGCACATAACAAGTTACAGTTGCAGCCCCTTTTCTTCTTAACCGATCGTACTAATTCCAACAAACCTGATGAAGACGCAGCAGCATTGAAGCGCTGGATGATAGCGCGCCCAGAAACAGCTAGACTGCTGAAATAGTACGATCACAAGCATAGCATGAACAGACCTGATGTAGAGCGGCACCATGAACAAATCCCCAGCGTGCAGAATGCCGTCTTATCTCATGTCCGTGGTGTGGTTGGTGCATTGTAAGAATTTGGCAACCCATTTATGGACATAGATACAGACCTCTACGCTCTTGATACCAAAGTGGTAATGCCTGATAGAAGACATTGGGAAAACACAGTGCCAGCGATTCGTAGAAGAGCGTATATGCAACTCAACTGCTTTCTATGGCGCCATACCGAGGACTAGTCGGCCCTTGTTGAATGCCAGTACTACAAAGACATCTACAAAGTCCACGTCTACTTTAAGGTGTCCACCTTACAGAATGACGTTCACCTCTTCTCAAAGATGTATATATCATGCCAAGCGAGAAGCAGTGACATTGGTGCCTTTTTCAAGCATGAAAACTATGCATGGACTCCATCGCTGGCATCAAGTAATACCATGCACCAAACTTCTAAATCTGACTTGATGGAGTGCATTGAATCATTGTCTCCTCAGCCGGAAGATGTTTCAAGCATTGATATTAGAATTGCTGATGGTGCAGGACTCGTGTACATACTTGATCACAGGAAAGTCCAAGTGACTATCAAGACATTTCAGGATTACGCACAGCTGGCATCTATGCTGCGAGATGTTGTCCGGGTAGATGTGGTTTGGGATGACTACAGAGAGGACAGCCTCAAGGTACAAACACGTCAGAATCGTGGTACTGGGCTTCTACTTCGAGTAGCCAACAACACAACAATCCCAGTTCACTGGAAAAACTTCCTTTGTGTTGATAAGAACAAAGCTGGTCTGTTCCGTCTCCTTGCCAATGTCATACAGGAGTTCCAGCATACAGAAGGAAAGCAGATCATATCCACATGTGGCCAGCATGCTGTTTCATCTACCATGTCAGACCTCTCTGGGTTGTTCTGTACTCGTGAAGAAGCGGGTACCAGACTCATGTTCCATGCTTCACATTCAGTCCACCATGGCTTGTCCAAGGTGATGATACATGCAACAGAAACTGACGTGGTGGTTCTCGCCATTGCTGTTGCAAGCACCTAACAGGACTGCGAACTATGGGTGACGTTCGGCCATGGTGCTAAGGTACGTTATATATCCCATGTCACATGATTTCTGCAGCATTAGGCACCGACGCATCATGGGGTCTTTTGCTAATGCATGCAATATCAGGATGCGACACGGTTTCTGCATTTTATGGCATTAGAAAGAACACATAATGGGCTGTTTCACACACCATGCCTCATCTGGTACCCGTGTTTGACGGCTTATCACATGTTCCAAATCAAGTTCCAAGTGACGATATACATGAAATCGATAGGTACTTCGTCCTTCTGTGCCAGAGAACATCAGCCCACCGTCATGTGAATGATGCTTGTAAGCAGCTCTGCGTTTGGAAATCGGAAGATTGAGAACATGGCTGCACTGGAACAACATATCAAGAGAGCAGTCTATCAGGCGGGACATGTCTGGGGACAGTGTCTCATAGGTGATCCTCAGATTCCTCCACCTTCTTCCAGGGTTGGGAGAAATTGTGTGATGATTCACCATGGACACCATACTGGACTGCTCTACCAGAAGCAGCCAAGGGGTGCCAGTAACTGCTTAGGTGTGGATGTAAACAGGCATGTTCTGGTGCAAATGCATGAAGGCTAGCTGGTCTGCGCTGCACAAAGTTGTGTTTCTGTCTGGGCCAGTGTAACAAGGAACTAGACTGAACATATGATTTTAATGTGTTAACTGTAATATCTCGTTATTGAGGGTCACACTGCTTTGCAATGTTGTCATATTGTGTAATGTGGTCAATGAAACTTGTTGCTCTTTTAGGACGAGTGAAACTATAATTACATAGGTTAATGCAAAAAAAGGTATGTGTTATAGTCACTAGAAAAAGACATCAAGATAAGGAGAATTGGAGCACTTGGACCAAAGTTATTTGACAAAAATTATTTATGGTGGCCATTTTGAATTTTTGAGCGGGAAGCGTTCGATTGACGTCGTGGTTCCCGCAATTTGTGGAATCAGCATACTCAAAAAAAACCTTGTGCAAAGTTTCATGCTTGTTTCCAGAAGTGCAGACCTCAAGACAAAAATGTTACATATCCGCCCCACTAATAACTTCTATTTCCTTGCTCGGATCTGCTTCACATTTCACACACACATTGCTCCAATGGACCTCTACCACCCTGTGACAAATTCATGTTCGTGCCGCCCCCGCTACCTGGGTCCACGCGAGAGGGGGGTGGGGGAGGTATTCCGTAAGCCTCGCTTACTGACCAATCTAGTGTATCCTTGTCCATGCAATAACTGAAGTTCTGCTTGACCGATCTTAACCAAATTCGGTATACATGTTTATTACGGAAAGACGAAGAAGCCTATTGATGACTTATATCCCGATTGGCAGCCTTTTCCAATTTTCGGCAAGACGAAGAACCATATTCATTTTCAAAAATCACGATGACATTTTGAATCCTTGTTCACGCAATAACTCAAGTTCCACTTGACCAATCTAAACCAAACTCGGTATGCATGTTAATCACAGCAAGCCAAAGAAGCGTATTGTTTTTCAAAGTTTTCCAATGACTTATATCCCCTTAGCGGCCATTTTTTATTTTCGCACTCTGTATCCTTGTCCATGCAATAACTACAGTTCTACTTGATGGATCGTAACCAAATTTGGTATACATGTTTATCACGGCAAGACGAAGAAGGCTATTGGTTTTCGAAAATTTCTGATAAAATTCTGATGACAAAATTCATTATACATGCTTATCAAGGTAAAACAGCTTTAGGAGAACAGCATAGCTCCACTACAAGGGTTGTCAATGTACACATAGCTTGTCAAAGAAGGTGGCCACGGCCCGCATAAAAACCTTAACCAAGGTTGACTTAAAAACCTTAACCAAGGGGAATTAACTAAGTAATTCAAGGTTAAATGTAGGTCAAGGTGAAATATAGGTCAGGGGTTGTTGATGTACATCACTAGGAGATGAAGTTGTCCAAGTATGGTTGGTGTAGGGCCAGGAGTATTCCATCTACAAGCTTGACTAAAAACCTTAACCAAGGGGAATAAACTATAAGTAATCCAAGGGTAAAAGTAGGTCAAGGTCAAATATAGGTCAGGGAATATTGATGTACATCACTAGGAGATGAAGTTGTCCAAGTATGGTTGTTGTAGGCCCAGGAGTATTCCGTATACAAGCTTGATTATAAACCTTAACCAAGGGGAAATAACTAAGTAATTCAAGGTTAAATGTAGGGGTTATTGATGTACATCCCTATGAGAAAATGTTGTCCAATTATGGTGTCTGTATGCACAATAGTATTCCATGCACAAGCTTGACTAAAAACCTTAACCAAGGTTGACTAAAAACCTTAACCAATGGGAATGAACTAAGTAATTCAAGGTTAAATATAGGTCAAGGTCAACTATAGATCAGGGGTTATTGATGTACATCCCTATGAGAAAAGGTTGTCCGAGTATGGCGTCTGTATGCACAATAGTATTCCATGTACAAGCTTGACTAAAAACCTAAACCAAGGTTGACTAAAAACCTTAACCAAGGGGAATTAACTAAGTAATTGAAGGTTAAATGTAGGTCAAGGTGAAATATAGGTCAGGGGTTGTTGATGTACATCACTACGAGATGAAGTTTTTCTAAGTATGGTTGGTGTAGGGCCAGGAGTATTCCATCTTCAAGCTTGATTAAAAACCTTAACCAAGGGGAATTAACTAAGTAATTCAAGAGGAAATGTAGGTCAAGGTCAAATATAGATCAGGGGTTATTGATGTACATCCCTATGAGAAAAGGTTGTCCAAGTATGGTGTCTGTATGCACAATAGTATTCCATGTACAAGCTTGACTAAAAACCTTAACCAGGGTTGACTAAAAACCAAAAAAAAAAAAACCTTAACCAAGGGGAATTAAGTAAGTAATTCAAGGTTAAATGTAGGTCAAAGTGAAATATAGGTCAGGGGTTGTTGATGTACATCACTAGGAGATGAAGTTGTCCAAGTATGGTGGGTGTAGGGCCAGGATTATTCCATATACAAGCTTGACTAAAAACCTTAACCAAGGCGTGACGGTGACCCCGACGCCGACGCCGGGGTGACTACATAAGCTCTAACTATTCTTTGAATAGTCGAGCTAATGATGAAGCCTAATGGTTTTCAAAAAATTTGGATGACTTACTTCCCTTGGTGGCCATTATTAATTTTCGGACTCGGTATCTTTGTCCACGCAATACATTTGTAACTCAAAGTTCTACTTGACGGATCGTAACCAAATTCGGTATACATGTTTATCAAGGCACGATGAAGAACCCTAATTTCAGTGACTTATCTCCCCTTGTTGACTGGCTCTGCCTCGACGGGTGTATATTGTGACCTTCGGCACTCTTGTTATTACTGCTATTATTGTACAACTTGAATCATAAAAATAATAATTACTTTGTTCACTTAAGTTTGGAAGGTCTGCGAGCCAATTCCTATCCTTAAATGTAAGATACATGTAACTAACTAGCATACCATTTTCATTTTGACAGTGAAATGCCTTTTGTGCGTTCTGGCTGTAAGTCACCCTGGCTGTATTACAGAAATTTCGGGTTAGGTCTCTATAAGCATGTGTCTATATATTCAGGATGTTGTTGTGGCACGGTTCGCAGCTGACCAACTGGGTGGGCATCCTGAGTCAGGGGCTGAGAATAGCCCCGCCCGAGGCCCCCGTCACAGGGTATATGGTAGGTAGGCCCGCATTACATTGTGTACTTATGGGATGAACCCATTACATTTGGAGTTTTTTTGTTATTTCTCTATGAAAGTGTATGTTGTGGCCTTTCATTTGAACCGTCTCAAATGGTGGTCACGACATATACTTTTAAGCACATATAAAGAAAATAGTTATAATTTTTACAAACAAAATGATGTATCCTCGGCATGAAGTGGGTTAATTTATACCAAAAGTTATTAATATTTTTATTGAATTAAAATAATTATTTTGCAGCATACATATTGGTTGGAATAATGTACAAATAACTGAATACTCCTCGAAAGTGTTCTTAGCTAAATTAGTACACGGACCTATTTTCGTGAATCGGCTACTGGTGGCTAGACAAATATTAAACCCTATACAATCAGTCCAACATGCTTGTGACTATTTTGATCAGACCTGTCTGTTATGGAAGTCCAATTTTTTCCCAAATAAATTACAATATTGTGAAGAATTATAAAAGAAACAAACAGTTTAGATTCGTTTTTTGGGGTTTAACGGCCTACCAACAGCTAAGGTTATTTAAGGCCGGGTCAATGGCTTTAGTACTAAATCCCATATATTAACTGTACAAGTATATGTACATGTTCAAATGGGAGGAAATGGGGGGGGGGGGAGATCCCAAAATCAGAACTGAATATTTACAATAAAAAAAAATAATATTCAGCCCTGAAATCAGAATAATCCTGATCTGATGCCAGGTCCTCGCCACACCAGAATCACTTGGTCCCTCCCAAAAGCAGTAGGATCAGTAAAAATCTTACTACTTTTATAATGGGCAATAACCCAATTCAACTCTCAGGTAACAAAAGAGCTAAAGATAAAAACGTACCGGAGGGCCAAACCAGGCAAATCGTGATTCCTATAAGGAGGAACCCCACCGTTAATTTACGCCGTTGCATTCACCCAACCAACCACCCGCGTTTAGATTTGTGTCACTAATTACTTTTTTATTCCCCATCTCTGTAGAGCCAGGAGACATATAGCATGTAGACTGTGTGTCCGTCTGTCTGTCCACTCTTGGGTCCGGTTAAGAAGTTTTCCGGGGTTTCTCAAACCTGCCACCGGGAACATTTGTTTGTTGACAGGCAACATTTTCTTCTTCACATTGGTGTATCGTTCAACACTGGTTATTTTATGTAAAAACATAGTGTTTCAAATTGTTGATGAACAGACAGATGAAAAATTTGTAACAGTAGCTCATTGTGACCCAAAAAATGTCATTAATTGTGATGGGAACATAATTGCTATGAATAATTTACAAAAAATATGTCCTGAAGATGTTCAGGATTTTTAAAAAATTGTTACATTTGTCTAAATATGTGTTATGCCATTTATTTCACAGTTTGGTAAAGGCGTGTATTTTGCTGACATGTCCAGTAAGAGTGCCAATTACAGCCGCTCTTCCAGGACCATGACAGGCATGCTACTGCTGTGTGACGTAAGTACGGTATGCGTTAAAGTGTTCAGCTACATACTATCTCT